>CAUYQG010076515.1:0-14573 GCA_963574415.1 Tarsius wallacei | reverse complement strand
GGGGCGGCCGCTGCGCTCCAGTCTGGGCGACGGAGTGAGACGCCAACTCAAAAAAACACAAAAACAAACAAAAAAAACTTTTCCCTAGAAACAATGTTATATATTTTGTTTAGTTTGACTACAAAAGCCTTTTAACTTAAAATATACCAATAATTATTACAATAATATATTTTAATGGTACTGCTAATTAAACAATAGAAAAGTAAGTTAAGAATTATTTTATTGAGAAAAGTGCAGAAATGAACAGTATAATAATAAAGATTAAGAACATTTTCTAGAATCAGACTTTCTGGGTTCAAATCCTGACTTTATTATTAAATAGAATGGATGTTACCTTTTAAATAACTAGAAATTCATCTGTAAAATAAAAATAACAATAGTATCTTCCTCATGTGGTTGTTAGGCTTCAGTCTATCTAAACATCTTAAATCAATTGTCCAGCACACAATAAGCCTTTATAGCACTAGCATTATAGCACTATTATCATTTTTGTTAATGGTCAAAGGTTTATTTTTGCTTCCTAAATAGTAATATAGGATTTGCATATTTATGAGCTTCAGTTACCAGACACTTGAATACATAGATCTAGATAAACACTCATCAAAAAATGCAAGATAATAATAATATTTTATGTACTATAAATATAAAAATTTTATATATTATTTTACAAATAAGTAAATGAAGGGTGAAAGATCAAAAGGCAGAAATCCAGTAAAAGATAATACAGGAATCAAGTCATCTTGTCTGACTCCACAGTTAGCTTTCCCCATTATAAAACATTGCATAGATTATGTGTGTTTGTGTTAGAGATGGGTCAAAAACACAAAGAAATTACAATGGCCCTTTTCTTGCAAAGGAAATCATTATCTGTGGCACAATTCAGCTAAAATACTCATGACATGTATTAATCAAGAATAGAGAATATGTGCCTTTTCCTAATGATTAATGACTTTTTAAAATATACTTGGCAATTTGCATGTCTCCTTTTGAGGAGTGTCTATTTAGGACTTTCGCCCATTTAAAAAAAATCAAGTTGTTTTCTTGATATTGAGTTTGAGTTCCCCATGCTTTTGAAAAACCTGAAAAATCATTATCATTATTATCGTGAAGCGTTTTTCCTATGATTTTTTTCTAGTAGTTTTACATTTTCAGGTATTATACTTTAATATTTTATCCATTTTGGGTTGATTTTTATTTATGGTATAAGTTAGAGTCCAATTTTATTCCTTTGCATGTGGATGGATATTCAGCTTCCCTAATGCCATTTTTTGGAAAAATTTTCTTTCCCCATTGTGAGTTCTTGGTAACTTTGTTAAAAATAAATTGACTGTAAACGTGTGGGTTCATTTCCAGGCTCTCAGTTCTGTTCCATTATCTAAGTGTCTTTAAAAAAATTCCAGTACCATCTTGCTTTGATTACTATACCTTTTAAATATATTTTGAAATATATATCAGGTACTGTGATGCCTAAAGATTTTTTTTTTGGTGTAAGAAAAAACGTTTACCATTACTAATCTTGTGAAAACTATCATGAAATATCATCTCACATCTGTTAGAATAGCTGTTATAAAAAAGATGACAACAGATTCAGAATACACATTCTTCTTCTCAGCACATGGAACATTCTCAAGGATAGACCATATGTTGCGCCACAAAACAAGTAAAAACATTTTGAAAAAAAAATGAAATCATATCAAGTATACTTTCTTACCACAATGGAATAAAACTAGAAGTCACATGGAAACTTCTCTAGGCTTTTCAAAATGATTCTCATTTCCTGTCACTCATAGAAAGCAGTACAAATACCAAGTGGTGTTGGCAATCAATGCACAACTCAGGTGTAGGGGATGCTCCTGATTGCAGATTGGAGCATGAGACGGGCAGCTGAAATTAGGTAAGGTGAACACTGTTTCCATGAGAAACATTATATGCAGTATTATTCAAGTCTGTTAGAACTTTAGAGTTTTCAAAATTTTGCCTTGTTTTTAGTACTTTTTAAAAGACATTGATGCTTTTAAATAAGCAATTGCATCCAATTTTTCATAATCATGAGTTAAAATAGTCATAGATAATTTGAGAAAGATACAAGGCAGATATATTCTAATGGTGTTCATTGACTTATCAGTGAAAATAAAAGCTTTTCTCAAAACATCTGAATTTAAAAAATTGGCAAATTAACATGAATTTCTGTAGAAAATTCTTATAGTACATATTTTTGGGAAGATATTTTATAATACAGGACAGAAACAAAAAGATATTTTTCTGTTTCTTGACTTTCATTTCTCTAGAAAATTTACCGGTAAATGTTAATTTTAAACCTGGATTATAGTAAACATAAAAAAAAGGAAGTAGAATGTATTATTATTATTATTTTTGAGTTGGAGTCTCACTCTGTTGCTCAGACTGGAGTGCAGTGGCTGCTCCCGGCCACTGCAGCCTCCACCTGCTGGGCTCCGGCGATCCTTCCGCCTCAGCCTTCCAAGTAGCTGGAACTACAGGCGCGCGCTACCACACCCGGCTGATTTTTTTTTTTTGTTATTTATTGTAGAGATGAGGTCTCGCCAAGTTGCCCAGGCAGGTCTCGAACCCGCGGGCTCAGGCAATCCACTCACCTCAGCCTCCCAAGGCGCGGGATTACAGGCTGAGCCACCAAACCCGGCTAGAATGTATTTTTAAAAGGAGATATTGTTGGAAGCCTTGTCAAAGAAGAGTTGGTTGAGAAATTGAGGCTTTGCTTCCGGAATCTACTCTGTTCCATTGGTCTATATGTTTGTTCTTGTACCAATATCAGGCTGTTTGGATTACTGAAGCCTTATAGTAAGGTTTGAAATCTGGAAGTGTGATACCTTCTGCTTTGTTTCTTTTGCTAAGGATTATTTTGGCCATCCGTGGTCATTTATGTTTCCATATGGATTTCTGTATTGTCATTTCCAGGTATGAGAAGAATAATGGGTATTGCGTTGAATCTGTAGACTGCCTTTGGTAGGATGGACATTTTTTAACAATGTTGATTCTATCTATCATGAGCATGGAATATTTGTGTCTTCTTGGATTTCTTTGAACAGTGTTTTGTAGTTCTCATTGTAAAGGTCTTTCATCTCTCTGGTTAGGAAGATAGTGTGGCTATTGTGAATGGGATTGTGCTTTTAATTTGGGTCTCTGCCTGCTTGTTGTTGGTGTATAGGAATGCAACTGTCTTTTGCACATTTATTTTGTATCCTGAGACGTTGCCAAAGTTCTTTATCAGTGTAAGTAAGTTTTTAACAGATTCCCTTGGATTTTCAAGATATAGGATCATATCATCAGCAAATGGGGATAACTTGACTTCCTCTTTCCTATTTGGATACCCCTGATTTCCTTCTCTTGTCTAATTGCCTTAGCTAGGACTTCCAACACAAAGTTGAACAAGAAAGGTGACAGCGGGCATCCTTGTCTTGAGAGAGGAGAACCTATTCAGTAAATGGTGCTGGGAAAACTGGCAGATCACATGCAGAAGATTGAAATAGGACCCCTACCTATCACAATACACAAAAATTAACTCTAAATGGATCAAGGACCTAAACGTAAAACCTCAAACTATAAGAATCTTAGAAAACGCACGAGACACCCTTTTGGAAGTTGGAATTGGCAACCAATTCCTGATCAGAACCCTAAATGCCCATACCTTAAGAAATAAGTGGGACCTCATCAAACTAATGAGCTTCTGCAAAGCAAAAGAAACCATCAAGAGACCAGGGAGACAACCCACAGAATGGGAAAAAAATATTTGCCAACTGTATATCTGACAAAGGCCTAATATCTAGGATATACAAGGAACTCAAATGTGCCAAAAGGAAAAAAAACAAACAGCCCCATTAAAAAGTGGGCAAAAACATTGATAGACAATTCTCTAAATAAGATATACGGGCAGCCAACAAACACATGAATAAGTCCTCAGTCTCCCTAATCATCAGAAAAATGCAAAGCAAACCCACCTTAAGATAATATCTAACCCCAGTAAGAATGGCCATCATTAATAAAACAAACAACAGATGCTGGTGAGGATGTGGAAAGGAATGCTTTTACACTGCTGGTGGAAATGCAAACTCTTTGGAAGACAGTGTCGCGATTTCTGAAAGAACTAGAAATTGACCTTCCATCTGACCCATCAATTACCCTACTGGGAATATACCCAGAAGAACTCAAATCATTCTGCAAAAGAGATAACTGTACATGCATGTTTGTTGCAGTTCTATTCACAATAGCAAAAACATGAAACCAACCATGCTGCCCATTGAATCTGTACTGTATTAAAAAATGTAGTACATATACACAAAGGAAGATTATGCAGCCATAAAGAAGGACAAACATATGAACTTCATAGCAACTTGAATGAATTTAGATTCTATCATTCTCAGTGATATATCACAGAAACAAATAGAGTACCACGTGTTCTCACTCATAAGTGGACCTTGAAGAATTATTATACTATAAGAAAGGGATTGGCAGTAGTGGGAAACTGTCAGGGGAGGAGAATGGGATTGGCAGTTGAGGGAAATTGCTAGGGGAGGGAGGAGCACACCTCATCAAAAAGGGACCTGCATAATCAATGTTTGTATACCAAACCCTGAATTGTACCCCACATCATTATAATAATAAAAAAAGATTAAAAAGGAGATATTGTAGTTTTATGATTAATAATAATATGAATAATAGTCATATTATTATGACAAATTATTGGTAAAGTTGTCATGAAATCAGTGGAAATGTGTTGTGAAATTGTGGAAATGAGAAAGGGTTACAAAGATGGGTAAATCACAGCTGCTTTATGTGTGAACTTAAACATCTACATGAGGTCTAAGTCATATGAATAATTTGAACATTTTTGAGTACAAAAAAGTACATAAAGATAAATAAATTTATTGTGGAAAAAAGGGGGGAAATTCCAGTCTATTTGCAAAGCCAGCATTCAACATTTTCTCAATTACTCTGAACATGTACTACTGCTGTACTGCACAGCAAACTGTCTTTTAAAAAAATGTGTACAGACCATGTTATATTGATCACTACAGCTGGGAAGCTCAGACCAGACAACTCAAGTAGACGTTAATATTAATAGTATAAAATACAATCTAAATATTAAAACACAGCTAAGGAAGTGTGCTATCAAATTTGTGATTCAGTTTGTTTTAACAGGAACTCTCCCAGAGCAAGTGGTTTAGTTTATAAACTACATCTGAAAAATGGAAAATTACTGTTGTTAACCTTGTGGTTGTTGCTGTTGTTTTTACCATGGTTAAATATAGTCTCACAAGAAATTTGCTATTTATATTTTTGCAATTTATATAATGAAAATAAAACCATACAAAACTTTAGAATACTTGAAAACATTTTATAATTAATGTAATCGATCTTGACTATAAATCTTGATAAAAAATCTACTGCTGGTGAAACAAATAATTAATTAAAATGAGAATCAAATATCAATTTCTGGACATGTTTTGCACCCAATTTTAGTTTCTCCATATTGGAAAAGGTAAAAAGTGGCATGAGAAAAAGGAAATATCAACATGAATTAAATGTCTGCCGTGTAAAATGTACAGTGCTAGGCACCAGAACAATAGAATTTTAATTCCAAAAGATCCTTATCTATTGCCTTCTCTAAATCTCTACAATTTTCAAGCACTACAAAAGGAAGATAAAGATATGTGTCCAATATCACACCTAGATAGGATAAGAATACAAATCATTGACTCTAAGTCCCTGCTGTTTTTAGATAGCCATGGGACCAAGGCACTGTGGCATGCATAACCTATCATGCACATGGCAATGTGTTCTTGGTTTTCCTACTTCCTTTTTTGGTCTTGTAATATCATGTCTCTATCATGACCACAGAATTGATAATTTTGTTGCTGATCAGATTTGAACATGTCAGTACTGAGAGAAAAGCTCTGCAGCATAACTTTAGAACCTATCCTCCAGGTGGAGATCATTCTCTTTACCAGCATACATTGAGTGTCTGCATTAATGCAGCTTGCAATCAGTCCATTTTTCTTTACCTGATTCACAAGACTATCACAAGACTAGAAGATATTTTTCCTAAAGTCAAACAAAGATTGTCTATGGTAAAACATAGAAAATTTCTAAAAATAACTTTTGATGAGTGAATTGAAGTTGATCTTTCTAGCAGGCCTTGTAGCATTTATATTCTGAATAGTTATTCCAAAATGCTAGTAGAGATTCATCTGTCTCACTCACATATACATTTTGAGATCAATTTTGTCATTGCCAAGAATCTTAAAATTATTTACAGGGTAATGTCACTACAGTTTGTTCCCATTCAAACTGAAAAGAAAGAAGTAGTCTTTTATTTATGAAAATACTATTGTGGGAAAGATGGATAGCAAATATCTGTTTACAAAGTGAATGAGTTCAAACTGTAGTCATAAGGATTTAGTTATAGATAAAATAACTCAAGCATTAAAAATTACTTTAGAGAATACCTGTGGTTTTCTTACTTAGAGACAAGGCAACAGGATGATATTGGTAAGACTAAAAAAAAAAAAAAAAAAGAGTATACTTAGTTTCTTTTACCAAAACATCCTAAATATAAACCTGTTTGCCTCTGTTAATTTCCTCTTTATACCTCCTTTGAGCTGTGAGAATGTAGTGAGGCAAGAGATTCATGATATTTTAGGTTCATGTTAGATCTATCATGCTATAATAGATTTGTAAATTGCAAATGTGTTTTAAATCAGCTTGTGAGTTAAGCACTATGCCATTAAAATCTGATTTTTCATATGCCAATATGTATTATTAAATCAAGAATAGGTTTTCAAATTTTATTGTGCAATTGTCATGATTTTAAAAGACAGCTTTAATAATAATTTTCATACATGGAATTCTAGTCAAAGTTTTAATAGCCAAAAATCTTTGACTGTATATGCTTATAAGTAGAATAAAAGCAAGGATTAGTTTCTTTTCCTAAACTGTAAATGGGCACACCTCATCAACATGAGTACCTGGTAATGAACATTTGTATACATAACCCTGAATTGTACCCCACATCATTAAAATAAAAAATTTATAAAAATAAAAAATAAATTTAGGAAAGTTGCAGGATACAAAATAAAAAAAAGAAGTAGAATAAAGAATTTAACTCTAAAAAAAAAATGCAGAGTAATAATGCCAAAAGGAACTTATACTTTACTCTCACTTGTTATATAGAAGTAAAAAAAAAAAAAAAAAAAAAAAAAAATCACTGTTGCTTTTGTTCCCTCTGGGTCTCTAAATTCAAAAAAGAAAAAACTCAGAAAAAATATTTTTTTCCTAGAAAAATATTACATGTATATGAAAAAAATTAGCTATAATATGCAACTTCTGGGCCTATTTTAATTTGTCTAGGAGTGAGCACAGAAAATGTAAAAACAAAAAGAGAGCTATACCAATAAGAAAGAAAGAAAAGAAGGAAACTGGGTGGATAAAAGACAAACATTATTCTAAAATACATGGAACATCAAATCAGTTGTTTAATGTGCTATACCCAAAATATAGCTAAAAGAAATTATTCCAAGAAAAGTGTCTTATAGCAAGATGTTAGGAAAAAAAGGGTAGACAATTCCTGATCAAAATCCCGTGCCCAACAGTAAGAGATAAGATAGGTGGGACCTCATCAAACAAGTTTCTCCAAAGCAAAAGAAACCATCAAGAGAGCAAGAAGACAGCACACAGAATGGGATAAAATATTTTAAACTGAATATCTCACAAAGGCTTAACATCTAGGTACTCAAACACACCGAAAGGGAAAAAAACAAACAGTTCCATTAAAAAGTGAGCAAAAGACATGCATAAACACTTCTTAAAATACTGATATACGGGCAGCCAACACATGAAAAAGTGATCAGCCTCACAAATCATCAGAGAAATGCAAATCAAAACCACACTGAGATACTCCCTAACCCCAGTAAGAATGGCCATCATTAACAAAACAAACAACAGATGTTGGTGAGGATGTGGAGAAAAAGGAATGCTTCTACACTGCTGGTGGGAATGCAAACTAGTGCAACCTCTTTGAAAGACAGCATGGAGATTTCTTAAAGAACTAGAAATCCACTTTCCATATAACCCAGTGATTCCCCTAATTGGAAAACTCGGAGGAACTCGCCATTTTACCAAAAAATTGCCTGCATAGGCATGTTTGTTGCAGTTCTCTTCACAATAGCAAAAACATAGAACCAACCATGCTGCCCACTGAAGGTGGACAAGATAAAAAAAAATGAAATATTATGCAGCCATAAAGAAGGACAAACATTATGGACTTTGCAGCAACTTGGATGGATTTAGAATCGATCATACTCAGTGATATCATAGAAACAAAGAGAGTACTATATGTTCTCACTCATAAGCAGACCTTGAACAATAATCATAATACTATCAGGGTTTGAGAGTAATGGGCAACTTCCAAGGAAAGGAGAGACACACCTCATCAACAAAGGCACCTGCATAATCAACATTTGTATACCTAACCCTGAATTGTACCCCACATCTTTAAAATAAAGAAAAAAAAAATAAGGTTGAAATTACAAAAGGGAAAGAGAGACTGTCCATAAAATTCATGTCTTTTATATTCTCTTTTGAATTTTTTTAGGTACTAAAGGCATAGTTTGCTTGTTTGTGCACATAATTATTAAGGTAAATTTTTGAAAGAAAAATAAAATGAAAATTATGTATACAATCCCGATATATCTGTATATAACTTGAAGTGAGTAAATTGATGTGGAAAAGATCATGTTTACATTTTTTCAAATACTAGAAATTATGATCAATGTTAACCAGATGTAAGTCTTATCTACTATTATTAATATCAGAGAAAAAATACTATTAAATGGAATATTTTCTACATTATATTTTTACCACCTAGTTGATCATTATTTAATATTTGTAGTTAAATGGTTTTAAGATCATTGAATGATTTTTTTAAAGGAAATTCCATGAGGCCAGTAGTATTTTTATGTAAATAAATCATAAATGGTAAAAATAATGATTGGCAAAACCAGGAGGACAACCTTGGAAAAAACTCTCCAAGATACACATTAACTGGAGAGAAGATGAAATAAGATTCCCTGTAACTTCACAAATTTATGAAAAATCTCCCTCATTTAGTAACATAATGGTAGATGGAAAAATCTGTTCTAGCAAAAATGGCAATACAGTATTTTTGTTTAATGTGAATTAGTCAGAAACTGCACTTTTCATGTCACCCAATAAATTGTAGAGAAGTATCAATCCAGTGCCTATCCTTTAATCAGATGTACATGATGGCTGATCAGGGAGAAGAACACAGGGGTTGGGGGAGAGAGAGAGGAAGAGAAGGGAGGGGATGGAGATACATATTAGCAATGATGGCACTTTCTACAAGACATGTCATTCTCAGGATAAATGAAGCTCTGAACGGAATATAGAATGCATCAGAGACACTCTGTTCAATAAAGGACAAAGACCGTTAGCAAGTGTTGCAAAGATACAATCCCCTGGGATTCCACTTAAAGTGAAATTTCAACAATTTCATACAAAATAATTAAGAATATTCTGCAAAAGGTGATATCAGACTGATAAAGTATGTGGACAATGGCTTGTAGAAGACCAAATGAAAAAAAGAAAAAACATTTTTAAAAAAGAAAAAAAAAGTCAGAGCAGAGCATCAAATCATATTATTTTAAAATGCCATCACTAGGTTTTCTGTCAGATGTACTACAATCTATGCATATGTTAGATAAATTACATGGAACGGTACCTTTCTTTTGGCCTTTAACTGCTCATGATACTTGTCACAAGTATCTCCTGGAATTTCTCCTCCCCAGAGAGTGATTCCAACAATGGTGTATGTGATACCCATAATGAGCAATGGGAAACAGTAGACCAGTATAATGACAATAATATGGTAACTGCAAGAAATAAGGAGAATACATGCTGAAGAACCTATTAGAATAAAGTACATGGAACTTTGAATTTTCTCAGCTTAAAATCATATTAAAATGTCAATGCACTAATTTCACACATACATCAACGTATTTGTCACCTATTGTCACCTCCAGTCATGTTTCATATGCTGCCTGCTGATCTTTGTTGACCATATGATCTTTGTTGTTACATGAAACTTGTAGCTGCACTAAATGGCTCATTTAAACTACATATGTTTCTCTTGCCTAGGGATTAAGTATGAATACCTTTCCCCTGCTTGATACTCTGCTTGGTAATTGTCAAGCCAAACTAATTAAATGTGTCATCAGAGGAACAGAGAAGGGATAGAATAAACTAAACAACTGACATTTATTTTCTCTTATGTAGGATTATTCTATATATCCCTGTAATATGACATGATTTGAAGTAAATTGTTGGAAAAAATTGGATCCACGTTACTTGACTGTGATTTTAATAAATCAGATAAAAAACATTTACATGCATTTTCTTTCAAAGTCATGGTGCATTTTATTTCATTGTTAATTTGGTTAAAAAAAAAACAAAAAAAAAAAACACGTAGACATAGTAGTCACATCATAGGTATGCTACTATAACCTGCCAAATTAAATTCTAGTGTTTCATAACTTTCAATAAAAATTATGAGAATGCAATTTGAGGGGAAAAAGAAGGTAAGCTTTAATATAATAGCCCAAATAGAATTTTATAAACTTTTGTGTGGATTCTACTTACTTAGTAAGGCTTTAAAGTAATCAAATAATTTGTTATAATATCTTTCTTAAAACCTATGTTGCTTTGTAAAGTGAATCTTAAACCTTGCCTTCCTGGTCCTGGTAGCTTACTAAGCATTGATTTAAAGTCATTGGGGGAAATAATTCAGTCAACAAATAATTTAAGAATGACAACATTGTCTTACCACTAAGATGTATCAATAATAATGAATAGAGCACATGAGGTACTCAGTTTAGTAATGACTGTCTGACTATGCTTAAATAAGAGCTTCCTAATATTTTTCTCAAAAATTTGGACTTTGAGTAAAGTTAGGTAAAAGTGACTGCTTTGATGATTTTTCTTTTGTTATATTTAAAGAGAAAAATTGGTCACTGAAATGTAAAATAAGCATTCTATTAAAATAAAATTTAAATGATCAGCTTTAAAAAAAAAGAAAATGCAATCAATTTTAGAATTACAATTTTATAACCCTTTGCTCTTTTAAGGTAGGTCTAAAATATGAGATACCAAATTCTATCATATAGCATCCCTATTTATTTTTCAATTTTGTGTTTAAATTTTTAAATGCTGAAAGAAAGGAACACACATCAAATAATATCCAAACAAAACTAATGAAACCACCGGGACTCCCCTTCCTTTCAGTCAGGCTCCTTAAAAATAGAGCAATCAACACTTTGAGTTTTGGTTTCCCCCTTCTCACTCATTTCTCCATCAATAACAACCCTCCTACTTTTCTTTGCACGTTGCTTTCATCTTTTATCACCTTCTCCAGGAAACGCTGCAGTGCCACTCCATATAGAAGTCCTCACTTCCAATTAAAAACCTTAGTAACTTATAAAAACATTGACTGTATCATATTATATTGCAGTGTTTTTATACGTTTCTTTTCCCAATTAATGTGTACTCCCAGAGGGAAATTTCTGTGTATTTGCTTGATTTTTATCCATAGCTGCTTAAGTGTTTGATGAATTGAATTGAAAATCATAGTAGAGAATTAACTTACGTGAAATGTTGTTTGGGACCTTCTGGCCAATGCACATAGCAAAGAGTACGGCCGGGCATAGCTCTGGTTTTGGAGTAAAGACACTGAGGGAGGGCAAGTAGGAAGGCTAGAATCCAAATACCTCCAATGACAATCTTGGTCGCTGCGGCAGACAATCTTGGCTTCAAGGGATTGATAATGGCCATATACCTATTTAAAAGGAAACAGAACACTCTGTCGGTTCTCTTGTTAGAGTTTAAAACAAGGTTTCAGAGGCAGTTATCATTACTTCGGCAAGCAGGTTGGTAGACTCTGCTTTTGTAGTGGCATCCTAGAATGATAGTCATGGCATAAGTTTAGGAAAGTGGCAGATCTAGGTTCAAATCCTATTCTGATACTTGTTGATACTTTTTGTACCTTAGCTTTAATATTTTAAAAATAATAACCACCATCTATTGGGGGTAAAGTGAGAATTAAAAGAAATAATGTAAGCGAAAGGTATTATTTGGTGCTGGGCCTAACATAGTATTCACAAATGTCTACTGAATCGAACAGAAACAGCGCATAAGTGCTTAAAAATACTGATTTCACAACTCAAAATCATCACTTCTCTTCTGAATAACTTTTAAAAATTCTGGAGAAAATAAAGAGTATACTACAAAATTAATAAAGATGAGAGCTCACTATGAAATATATGGCCGACATATTCATTTAAAAGTAGCAAAAGACAAGTTCAGGGTTTAGATAAGGATGAGTAAAAAGTGTGACTAAGACTTTACTGTTACTCCCATATTCGTATCATAAAAATCTCCATGGTATCTATCTATGTAACTATGTATAATATAGTTGTAATTGGAGAATATATTTCACTTTTGAAAAAACATGCACATTACTTTTTGAGTTCAACTTTTGGAAATTTGGGAACTCTGTAAATATGATTTAAAAAAAGATTTATCAACTTGGGAAACATGGTAACAATATATATGAAATAAGCAATTTCCAGTTTTAAATTGGATATAATGTGGTTAATTGCCAAGTTTTGTCTAATATTCAGAAACAAAAATAATGTGCTCCAAATGAATTATATTTTTGCATTTCTGTCCATAAAACATAATATTTTTATTGTTCAAATTTACTTTTGCAATTTTATATTTATAGAATATATTTATTCAAATTTATACTTTCATCAAAGAATAAATATTGCTTAAGTCAAATAATTTTAACATTGAGAGTAAATATTTCAAAGCAAGGATATTTTATCCATTTTGCTTTTCACTTTGCTTTTGTAACTATTGGGAATAGTTCAATATACATACTAACAATTATTCTTAATATTAACTTTAGCCACAATTTACTTAAAAGAAACATTCCTAATTCATTATGTATGACTGTTAATAGATAAACATAAAACCTAGATAGAATTAAATGTGCAAGTTTTTTGTGTTAAATATCATTTCATTGTGTTGAAAACATCCAGAATCCCTCCTCTAGTTAATTTGAAATATACAATAAATTGTTATTGGCCATTACCCCACTCTGCTTATGAGCACTTGATCTTATTCCTATGTAGCTGTATTTTTTTCATCAGTTTATCAACCTTTTTTATTCCCCCCTCTCATTAGCTTTCCTAGCCTCTGATAGACATTATTCTACTCTACTTTTATTAGATGAATACTTTTAGCATCCACATGTGAGTGAAAACATGCTATATTTGTTTTTCATTGCTGTCTTTCAGTTCCATGTTGTTGCAAATGACTGGGTTTCATTCCTTCTGCTGTTGAATAGTATTCCATTTTGTGTGTGTGTGTATACACACACATATATCACATTTTTATCAGTTAATCAGTTGATGGACACAGGTTGATTCCATATCTTGGCTATTAATTAATGCAGTTGCAATATATGTGGGTATGCAGGTACCTCTTTGAAATAGTAGTGTCTTTTTTGGGACATATGTTCAACAGTGTGGTTGCTGGATCATATAGTAGTTCCATTTTTTTGGTGGAGGAGGGAACGTCCATATTGCTTTCCACAGTGGTTGTACTAATTTACATTGCACCAACAATGTATGAGCATCCCTTTTTCTCTGCAGCCTCATGAGCATCCATTATATTTATCTTAATAAAAAACATTTGTACTGAAGTGATATAATAGCACACTGTGGTTTTGAATTGTGTTTCTCTGATTATTAGCAATGTTGAATTTTTTTTTTTTGCTTTCAAGCATTTATTTTTTTATTCAAAATAAAAACATTATAACTTCCTTCTAGAATCAAGCAATAAATTATATTTTTTCTTTCTTAAAACAGCACTTAAATTTGGCCATTTCCACTTGCCACAACCCATGTAGAAGATATATATATATATATACATACAATGGAGTTATAAAAATCAGAAACTTGCATGTGTGAGGATTTCTTTTTTTTTAACTTTTAAATTTTTTATTTTAAAATTGTGGGGTACAATTCAGGGTTAGGTATACAAATATTTATTATACAGGTACCCTTGTTGATGAAGTGTGCCCCCTTCCCCAGACAGATTCCCACTACTGCCAATCCCACCTCCCTGCCCTCTCCCACCCCTCCGCAGTTTCCCGCGATTGTTAATTCTTTTCTTACAGTATTACGGTAGTTGTTTAAGGTCCACTTATGAGTGAGAACATATACTCAGCTTTTTGTGAAAGATCACTCAGTATTATAGATTCTAAGTCCATCCAGGTTGCTATGAAGTTCATGATTTTGTTCTTCTTTTTTTTTTTTCTTTTTTTGAGTTGGAGTCTCACTCTGTCGCCCAGACTGGAGTGCAGTGGCTGCTCCCGGCCACCGCAGCCTCGACCTGCTGGGCTCTGGCGATCCTTCCGCCTCAGCCTTCCGAGTAGCTGGAACTACAGGCGCGCGCTACCA
>CAUYQG010076511.1:0-51493 GCA_963574415.1 Tarsius wallacei | reverse complement strand
AGGCTGAGTGGGGTGAGTTGCTGAAGTTCTTAGGGTTAGAAAGAGGCAGAGCCAAGATGTAAATCCACGTGGACCTGCTCTGAAACTCCATTGTCTTCCACACCTGGGGCCTTGTCACATGCACCCTGCGAGTCTTCCTGGAAACCGAGCGTGCCCAGCCCCCTGCACCTCACCTCCTTATGTAACAACCTGGAGAGCAGGGAGAGCCATCTGCTTCCAGAGCTGCATATTTGAGCCCATAAGGTAATAGGTTGGCAGAGAACAGAAGGACTATGACATTGACATTTGGCATTCCTGACTTACTCTACATTTATAATATAGAAATATGTAGTCTAACGTGTCAGTTTCACATGCCTACCACAATCCGGAAATAAGCATGGCTAGGGACATCACGGTAAAAATATGTGGTCATTGTTTGGGGGATGATGGCAGACAGGGAGAGTTTTTCTTTTTTTTTTTAGATTACAACAGAAATTTATTTTCTCACAATTCTGGAGGCTACAATTTTGAGATCAAGGTGTGACAGAGATGGTCTCTTCTCTGGCCTCTCTTCTTGGCACGTAAATGGCTTTTTTTCCCCTGTGTCTTCACCTGCTCTTCCCTCTGTACAGTGGGAGTCCTAATTTAGGAGGAGTTTTTCAATCCTTCCTCCTGAAGCACTAACTTACAAATGACTTCATGAAGTACACTTTAATTCAGGGAGAAAAGTGAACAAGAGAGAAAAACTTGGAATGGATCTTAAGAGCACAAGATCACAAGAAAAATTAGAGATTTGGAACTAAGCTCCCAGACAAGGGCTATCATGATAGTTCACATGCAGAGCTTTAAATGCATATACACACCTGCACCCAACTTCATGAATGAGGCACAGGCATCTGTGTGCTGAAAATCTCCTGTGGCTATTCTGATAATTAGCCTCAGTTTTGAGCCACTGCTTAAGAATGTGTGTGCTAACATATAGAAAGTCTACTTGTGTATTTTTATCTGTATTTGGAACCTTGAAAAAGAAGATCATAATTTTCCTTCAGTGTGAATCCTCAGTGCTCTAAGTTGTTTAGATATTCAGTAGACTTTCTTGTCAATAGTCATTTAAAATTCTTTTCACTGACAAGTCAACTAATAGAGAAAAGAAAAATGAACACCAATCATTTTATCTTAATATAATTATAATTTAGTGGAAAAGTTTTTTAAAAAGACACTGATGAAGTGGTAAGTGTGGCCTAAGAATTAGTTAGGCCATTGTAAGAAATGAACAGTTAAAAAAAAAAAAGGCTGGGTGCAGTGACTCGGTGGCTCATGTCTGTAATCCCAGAACTTTGGGAGGCTGAGGCAGGAGGATCACTTCAGCCTAGGAGTTCAAGGCCAGTCTGGGCAACACAGCAAGACTTCGCCTCTACAAAAAATGTGGTGGCATATGCCTGTAGTCCCAGCTACTCGCTACTCAGGAGACTGCGTATCACCTGAGCTCAGGAGGTCTAGGCTGTGGTGAACGTGATTGTGCCACTGCACTCCAGCCTGGGTTAGAGAGTGAGACCAGACTGGAAAGAAGAAATAAAAAAAGAAAGAGAGAGATAGGGAGGGAGGGAGGGAGGGAAGAAGGATTTCAGCTGATTCTCAGGTCGTTTCCCAGAAGTCCCTAAGAATCTCAGAAACCTCCAGGAAGTGACAGAGTGAAGCCCTGACTAGAAGGAAATAAAGAGAGGAAGAAAGAGAGGAAGGAAGGAAGGAGGGAAGGAAGGAAGGAAGGAGGTAAGGAAGGAGGGAAGGAAGGAGGGAAGGAAGGAGGGAAGGAAGGAGGGAGGGAGGGAGGGAAGGAAGGAAGGAGGGAAGGAAGGAAGGGAAAAGATAAAAGAGGTGATTCTCAGGTACTTTCCCAGAAGTTTCTAAGAATCACAGAAACCCCCAGGCAACTCCTGCTGTGTACCTCAGATGATACAAAGATGCTTGCCCAGAAGCTGCTGTGAATTCTCTCCCAGGTCTCTATCCATTCTTTTAATCACTTCTTACCTTAGAGAAGGAGACACTGATCCAAACTCAAACACAGAGCATGTGGAGGGGATTATTCTGGGAGATGTCATCTCAGATTCTCCTTAGCTATACAGACATGACCAGGAAGGAACAGCAGCAGAGAATCCAATATCCTCATTAAGTGTTTAAATAGGAAGAAGACTGGGAATAATAAGCTGAGCACGGATATAGGTTAAACATTCCTAACCTGAAAATCCAAAGTGCTTCGCAATCTGAACGTTTTTGAGCACCAGCACGGTTCCATGAGTAGAAAATTCCACATCTGACCTCATCTATCAGGTCATAGTCAAAACATTAAAAAACACTTCATACAGACAATTATTTAAACTAGTGTATTAAATCAACTTTAGGCTATATGAAAGGGGTACTTCCAAAAAAGAATTTTTTATAAAACCTGTGTATTTATTCTTACATGTCTAAACTTCAGTCACCTTCAAAGTCTTCTCCATTGGATGCACTACACCTATCTATATACTTATTTCACTGCTCAGAACAGTTTTTGAACTAGTCCACTTTGATGTCTTTTAGTGCTTCTGCCATTTTTTGTTTAATCTCTTCCACATCAGCAAAACCTTCTCTGTGAGGAATTTTTCATCCAGGAAAACAAACCAAAAAAATAGGCACTTGATGTGAGATCCTGTGAGCAAGAAGGGAGGGGCATGGGGGTCATGCTGTTTTTGATCAAAAACTGCTAAACATTCCGTACAGTGTGGGTAGGGGTACTATTAATTCTTCCGTCATGAAATGGGCAAATGCACTGAAAGAATCTCAAAAAAGAAAAAATTACTGAAGCTGAACACAGCCTCACATAAGAATACTAGTTGGTATACTGATGCCAATGGGTTCCTAGAACACTTACCTAGTGGGGGAAGCCTGTAATACAAGGGCCTACTCTCCAAAAGATAATTGCATTTTGGGGGGTCCTTCCTTTTTATGTATAGGGTGTATATGAAATACAAATGAATTTTGTGTTTAGACTTGGTCTTGTCCCCATGATCTCTCTCTCTCTCTCTCTCTAAATACACACACACAGACACACACAGACACACACAAATATATATAATCAAGGAAACAGTCCTCTGTAGGTATTTCAACAGAGATAATTTAATACAGGGACTTTGTTAATCCAGTGATGGAGAACTGGAAAAGGAAAACGTTAGAGGGGATCATTACAAACAGCCGCTGCCACCCCTGGGGCTGGAGGAATAAAAGCAAGCTGAGATCAGGAAACTTACTGGGGAGCTGATCAGAACCTAGACGCTTTATGGAGGGGTTCACAGAATGAGGAATCAGAATTGCAAGGAAGGTGTCCCCTACCTGACTGCTGCTGGCATCTCAGGAACTTGGAGGAAGGAAACTCGTAGAACGGGGTTCCAGTCTCTGAAGAGAAAATGTTACCCAGTTAGTGCCTGGACCTCAGAAGTCTGGAACAGAACCTGTGCTGCTGACACTCAGACACATGAGGAGTGGGCTCTGTCTGCTGATGCCGTGAAGGGTCACACTGTGGCTGTTCATGAGCGTCCCCCAAGGAGAAGAGGGCCGGAATTAACAGCTGCTGCCAGGGTAAATGGCCTCAGTGTGTGATCTGAGGGGAAGGAGAAACAAGCACAATGAACATGTCCCTTCTCTCTTTCTCCTGTGCCCCAGTTTCTCCCTAGTTTTTTCCATTTGACAGAAATGATCAGGAGGCCTTCCGAAAAGGGTGATGTGGCATCTTCAGAACCAGCATCATGAAGCCGAGGAAAGAAAGCGGATTTGAAACTCAATGCCTGGCATGCTATTCAGTGGGAAAAGTGTGGGAAATAGCAATAGAATAAGCATCCTACCCTTCCCCCAAAAAAGTGTAGGGTAGAAATAATAAAGGAAAGAACTGAAACAAAATAAGACGTAACATTTTGAGGTCCAGAAAAAGCAAATTTTGATTGATTGGGGAAACTAATAAACTTCTGGCAAAGTTGAGAATGAAAAAAGTAAAAAGAGGAAACAATATTCCAACTAAAAATGTTCCTAAAGACACAGCACGGATAACAAATACAATTGCTATATAAACACCTTTATGACAGTACATTTGAAAACATATTGACATTGTTTGGAAATGAGAAAATAGTCATATTGGAAAACAAAATAATTATTAAAAGTGATGCATAAATATATAGAAACTTGAATATTTCAAGAGGATTAATGGAATTGAAGTAGTAATTAAGGATATTCCTACTCAAAAAAAGGTTGAAAATCTCTAGGCTCAAATCCTTTACAAACACTGATCATCTTTGTTGTTTGCATACTTTGTGTTACTAATTTCTTTAAATATTTCATACATACCTGTTTTGTATTCTGTTCCTAATAATTTCAGGATCTTAGTCTCTGAAGGGTGTGGTGTCTCTGATGATCGTTTGTTGTTTCTCACTTGTGATAGCCTGAGGATCCTTTGACTGCACTTGGTGTTCTTTGATTCTGAACTTACTGCCTGATTTTAACACATGTGATGTCCATGGACCTTAATTAAGATACCTTTCCTTTAGAGGTGGTTTGCTTCTGTTTCTGTTACTGCTTTTATGACTAACCAAGAAATACCACTAACTTGGTACCATTTCCACCTGCTTTAAGATTTTAGGCTCAACACCAGAGTACCAGACTTGGCTTCTCTGCTGTGTGCTGGCTCTAAGCTCGGCTCGGCTCAATGCCCCAGTTGTAGTGTTACTTCTGGAATCCAGATCCATGCTCAGGAAAAGCTGCCCCAACCACCTCCATATTGCTACAATCTAAGCTCCCCTTTGGCTCTTCTTTGATTAACTTTATGATTTGGGGGAAATCATAAAGATCTTCCTTTGTTTTATTTTTAATTTTATTTTTTAGAGATGGAGTCTCACTATATTGCCCAGGCTGATCTTGAACTCATGGACTGCAATGATCTTCCTGCCTCAGCGTTTCAGAGAGCTGGGATTATAGGCATGAGCCAGTATGCCTGGTCCCTTCATTTTGAAAGTCAACAAAACCTCAAATAGTGTGCCCTAGATAAAGTTTTGTTATAAACACCGGGAGCAGAGAAAGGAATCTAGGTTTATAGAGGCATCTTCGAAGAAGCTATGGAGATGTTTTCTTTCCTAAACTGGATGATGGAAAGAAGTTGTTTATTTTAGTTATTACAAGGATTATTACTCTTTTATCTGCATCATATAGTTTATGAGAAGTTACATAAACCCTAGACCAACAGCAGTTTCCCTCACATTTCCCTGTGACATCGAGAGAGCATGAAGGTACAGCAGCAACACCGGTGACAACTCTGGCAGTGACTGAAGAGAGATACACAGTGCTCTGGACAGCAAGGCTGGCCTACCAGGAGACATGCTCAGATTGAGCCAGGTGGGAAGAGAAGAAAATGGCAAACAAACATGGCAGCCCTTCGGGTTTGTTTGTGGAGTATATACAGGATGGCTCCGGGGACTCCTATGTGAACTTGAGAGAAACTCGGGGTCGGGTTTTCAGATATTGTGGGAATATCAGAGAAATACTGAATGTGGTGGAGTCTATGAGCTATTGAGGCCCTGGGTTTGGGAATCATGCAAGTTTCATATCAACAATAGCCCTAACTCCCCTTCTCGTCTTGAGAGCTTCCAGAAAAACTTTGTTCCAGGTCCTGTTGTCCTGAAATCCAGTTGTCCTTTCTCTTATGCTTCAGTCCTACATACTGCTCTTTGACAGGCCCAGTAGAATTCCATGGAGAAGCGATTTACAAAACGGAGCCATGGTGCGTAAAAACATTAACTGCCCTCTTACGGGGAACATTTATTCCCAGAGTGCTGCGTTTTCACCATAGAATCAGGCCCACTGAGACACCAGCATAGCAAAAAAGATCTGTAAAATTCTTATCTATGGGTCAGGATATTAACATGCCATGTAATTGGAGGTCCTATTTAGAAATATTAATAATGATTGCATTGAAAACCAACCTAGGAACAAATGAGAAAACAGCAAGCCAGGTGGGTTTACATAATTTCACTCAATTCTATGTTCTACCCAATTTGCCAAGAAAAAATAAATTATGTTTGAAAATCAGTCATGCAATCATTCTGGCCACTTTTCATAAAAATGAATAATCTCTCACACTTCTCTGATGCTTTAACCCCCATGTGACATAGCAACATTTTAGGACAGTGCTGTGAGCCAGACTTATGCAGGCACTAGCCAGCTGGGCACAATCTCGGGGCCTTGAAGGCCTGCCCTCCCCAAAATGTTAACTCTTCCTGCTGTCTTTTTGTGTTTCTGCAAGGGCTGCTTTGAATTCACTGCTCGATTTTCCTCAGAAGATAAAAGATTTTTTTGCCTTTGTCATTTGCTTCTAAGAAACCTGTTCTTTTTTTTTTTTTTTTAAATCATCAGTGAGAAATATCCCAGTTTACAAACCAGACAAGTTTATTCTGATTATGGTTCTTGCTATGAACACCTTCGGACAACCTAATTCTGGATGTCTTTGCTACATGGGAGAGTAGTAATAGCAGGAGTGGTGGTTGTTATTATTGCTAAAATTGAGATGAAACTTGCATAAAGTAAACCTGTGTTAACTACTCAGCTCAATGAATTTGTGGTTGTTTCTGAACTCAAGTGACCACCACCCACTTACTCCTGATCTTAAGTCAATACCTATCTCTATTTGGTACCAGACTCCCCTCCTACCTCCAGCAAGAGGTAGAAGTATTCTAACTTCTATCAACAAAGGTTGGTTTTGCCTATTTTAGAACTTTTCAGAAATATAGTCACTCAATAGGACTCTCTTGGGTCTGGCTTTTTAAGCTTCCTCTTAAGACAGTGAGATTCATGCATGTTGGTGCATTTATAAGTGGCCTGTTTTTGTTGTTGCTGTTGTTTGTTTTTTGTTTTTTTGAGTTGGAGTCTCACTTCTTTGCCCAGGCTAGAGTGTAGTGGCACACTCACGACCACCCCAGCATCAACCTACTGGGCTCTGGTGATCCTTCCGCCTCAGCCTTCCAAGTAGCTGGAACTACAGGCGTGCACTACCATTCCTGGCTTTTTTTTTTTATGGCAAAAATGAAGTCTTGCCAAGTTGCCCAGACTGTGACTATTCTTGAACCTGTGGGCTCAGGCAATCCCCTCACCTCAGTCTCCCAAAGTTCTGGGATTACAGGCTTGAGCCACCGTGCCCAACCTTTTTCTTTCTTTCTTTCTTTCTTTCTTTCCTTCCTTTTCTTTCTTTCTTTCTTTCTTTCTTTCTTTCTTTCTTTCTTTCTTTCTTTCTTTCTTTCTTTCAATAGCTGTGTGCTCTTCTAGTTTATGAATATACCATGATATATATATTCTACTGTGGATAGACATTTATTTCCAGAGTTTTTGACTATTTTAAGTAAAGCTGCTACTAACATTCTTGTACATGGAGCTTGGGAGTTATATGCATTCATTTCTCTTCGATGTACACTAGGGTGTGAGATTTCTGGATCATAGGGAAGGCATACGTTTAGCTTTCAGAGAAAATTCCCCTTGTAGATCCTGGATGTAAGGCCTTTGCCATATGCATAAATTGCAAATCTCTTTTCCCATTCTGTACATTGTTTCTTTATTCTCTTAATGGTTTCTTTTGCTATGCAAAAGCCTTTCAGTTTGATTAGGTCAAACAAAGTGACAGGAAAAAACCAAACAACCTCATTAAAAAGTGGGCAAAGGATATGAACAGACACTTCTCAAAAGAAGACATACAAACAGCTAACAGACACATGAAAAAATACTCAGCCTCACTAACCACTAGAGAAATACAAATTAAAACTACAATAAGATACCACCTAACTCCTGTAAGTAGGGTCATCATGAATAAGTAAAAAAAAAAACCACAGATGCTGGTGCAGGTACAGTGAAAAAGGAATGCTTCTACACTTTTGGTGGGAGTACAAGCTAGTTCAACCTCTATGAAAAGCTCTGTGGCAATTCCTAAAAGAACTAAACATATGATCCAGCAATATCTCTCCTGGGAATATACCCAGAGGAACATAAATCGCTCTACAAAAAAGACAAAACCACACACACATGCTTATTGCCACACTATTCATAGTAGCAAAAACATGAAACCAACCCTACTGCCCATCAAAAGTGAACTGGAAGAGAAAACATGGTACTTATACACAATGGAGGATTACATAGTTATAAAGAAGAACAAAACCATGGACTTTTCAGCAAATTAAATGCAATTGGAGACCTTCATACTAAGTGACCTGTCATAGCAACAAAGAACTGAATACCACACATTCTCACTCATAAGAGGGCCCTGAACAATAATCACATGAACACAAGGGAGAGATCAGCAGTTGCTGGGCACTGCTATGGAAGAGAGGAAAGGAAGATGGTGGGGGACACATGATAAAACAGAGGGTACCTGGCTGGCTGTCATGGGGAATGAAGGTCAATCAGAAACCCAAACTTCACCTGCATGTAGCCTACTTATGTAGTTAATCCTCACTTGAACCTCACATCTCAAATAAAATAGCATAAAATAAAATAAAAAGAAGAAAATGCCCTAACTGTTTACTGGAAGGGGAATTTTGATGGGAGGAATAGTGGGTTCTCTGTTTGTCTCCCTAGATAGATTTTCTGTCTTTGTCTATCCTACTCTGTGTCCTGAATCACCCTAGTTCCTTAGTACTTGGGCTCCGGGTTGGATTCAGCTAATGGAAAGTCCCGCCATTGACTGAAGAATGGGAAGTGAGAGAGGTCACAGTGTTTATTTGCTCTGTCTCCCTTCTACTGCACCCTCCTGGACAGTGGCTTCATTTTCCTGTGGCACTGCTTCTATCCATGGTCCTTCCTGCCAGGCTCCAGCTCACTGGTACATGAACACCACCTTTCCCCCTTACCTCTTAGGTCCAGTGGGTGACTATGGATATCCATGGTTGCCAGTCTCTGGACACTTTTCCATCAAGTGTGATGCTTTAACCCCACCCACATTCTAGGAAAATAGTTATTCTATTAAAAATCTAAAATCTTTGAATACGCTTTTTTCTTGTAGGGATTATGACTAATACAGAAGGGAAAAAGGGGGATTTTGAGATAGGTCAGAATGTGTTGGAACACACCAGAAGGCCCAGCTCAACATGAGAGAACTGGCACAGCAAAGAGGCTGTATTGAAGGTAGCTACTTGTGTCAATTCAAGTGAAAAAATAGATTGGATGTGGACTAGAGCTCTAGGTGATACACGCTCAAGGTTTCCATCCTCAAGGAGTGTTGTTAATAAGTAGATCTTAAGTTTGATCTTGGCTGTACACAACTCCACTAAGCCTCAGTTTCCTCATCCATATAAAGGAAGTGATGATAATTCTTGCTTCAGGTTGACCAGTGGCTCAAACATCACTTCACTTTAAAAAATTGTATTATAGAAATGTGGAGTACAAGAGAGGACTCACTACATAAGTAGGTTGCACGCAGGTGAAGTTTGGGCTTCTAATTGGCCCTCTCTCCCCTGGCAGTGGACCAGATACCTTTCTGTTGTCATGTGCCCCTCACCCTTCTCCCTCCCTCCCTCCCTCCTCTAGCAGTGCCCAGTGATTGCAGATCTCTCCCTTGTGCTAATATGGCTAATGTTCAGGGCCTACTTATGAGTGAGAACATGTGGTATTCAGTTATATTTCTGTGACAGGTCACTTAGTATGATAGTCTTCAATTTCATCCAATTTGCTACTAAGTCCATGACTCTGTTCTTTATGGCTGTGTGATACTCCATTGTGTATAAATCGTTCTACAAAAAAGACACCAGCACACAAATGTTATTGCTGCACTATTCACAATAGCAAAAATATGGGTCCAACCCTACTGCCCATTGAAAGTGGACTGGATAAAGAAAATGTGGTACCACCCCACTTTTAAAGCAGTCAGATAGTGAAAAAAAACAAGGTGACTACCCACCAAAGATGTGATAGAGGTTTTGTGATTTCAATAAATGAATTTATACAGCAGTAGTAGAGTTACCCGGAAGAATTCTTGAACTACTCCGAGCCTTGGGAGTCAAACTTTCATACATTCTGAAATTTCTAAAAAGCCTGCCACCACTGACCAAGGATAAATAGTTTGGCGTCAGCGGAGACAAAGGGTAGAGTGGTGAAGACAAAGCAATGGTTTGGTAGTCAGATCTGAGTAGGAATCTGAGTAGGAATACTTATTGCTATATGCCATTGAACCAGTGATAGACAATTCTCAGTCTGTGCACAGTTTAATGGAAATAATCATTCTTGTGCCTATTATGGTAGCTGTTATTAATTTTTTTCTCATACACAAAAAGATATACAAACACATACTTATGAGCATGATCTTTCTTATGACTAAGAACTGATATAAGCTGTCAGGAAATACAAAGCTGTAAACAGAGGTTGAAGCTTGCTGTGAGGGCCATATTCAGTGAGAGTTTGTTGGGAGCAGGGAGAGGGATGCAGATGGTGGTGCTTAGGGCTGATGTTTGTCTTGAAATAGATACTGATTCCAGGATAAAAAATTAGAATCTGCTATTTCTGAGCAGAAGAAATCCAAGAGACAGCTCATCAAAGTGTGTAACCAAGACTGGATCAATCTGCAGGGATTTTTTGGGGGATAGGGGAGTAATTTTTTTTTTTTTGATCAGTGGTTATTTGAATCAGTTCTTTTCCAAGTACAACTCTCTATTCCACCATCTTTCTTTTGCTCATGTTAGAGACACAAAGTCAAGCTTGATCTGTGTGTGTGTGTGTGTGTGTGTGTGTGTGTGTGTGTGTGTGCGCGCGTGTGTGTGTTCTACACACATAATCACATATTCTTAGTAACCACATATTTCAAAGCGAGGCCTGGCATTAATTAACTAGAATAGCAGCAAGGACAAATAAAGAGATTTCTGAGAAATACAGATTCCAGCTTGTGAGCATACACGCCAAAGCAAAAAAGTTTCGAAGGCAGTTAAGGTTTTGGGCAGATTCTGATAGCGCTGAAGGGTGAGGAACTAAGCAAGGCAGCAAGCAAAGTGATTCTGGCATCCTGCTGGTGATTCAGAAAATTCTGATTCAAAAAACAAGAGCAATTTTCAAAGGTCTTTTGACAGAGCCGACAGCTCTCAGCTGCCTGGCACTCTCCAGAGGCCCTAATGAGCTTTTCCTTGTCAGGTCTTTCTGTCTAAACAAGAAATTGCTAGTCTCTCTCTCTGCCACCCCACAGTGAGTGCACCTACCTTTGCTTATGCATAGTATAAATTATTGTTGAATGCAAACACTTGTTCAGGTTGATCAGTAGGTTGTTTCTGTCAGCCTACATCAAGGTGGTCTTGAATGTGCAAATGACTCAGCAGCAGTGAGGATTGCATGGAAACAGGTGGTCAGGAAGTGCTTTTCCATTTGATAACCTCATGTGTATTCCTAAAGAAGTTGCTGCAACTATCTTTGGGACTCAAGGGCCCATGAAGCTTTTGTAAATGGACCAAATATTTTACCTTATTTTCCACCATCATAGCTAATCATACTGGAGGCAATACAGATGACAGCCCACAGAAAGAATGCTTCCTTAAATATGTCTAATAAATCTCACATCTCCTTCTCTACAATATTTAAGATACTGGCCCAATGTTGTGTGAAGGGCCTGCCATTTCAATTTTAGAAGTCATAAACCCTTTTTAAAATGAGTTTATGTTGAATGGTAATAACAGATGCTGGAGCACTCCTTAAGCAAAGAGGGAGAAAGGGGGAGAAGGTTGAAAAACTACCCACTGAGCAGCATGTCTGCCGCCTGGATGATGGGCTCAATAGAAGCCCAAACCTCACCATCAGGCAATAAATCCATGTGACAAATCTGCACTTGTACCTGTTGAATCCTAAAAAAAAAAAAACTGACATTATTAGACAACACAAACAGAATCATTTTCTAAATTTATTTATTTTTTGATGTTTTGATCTTGTTCCTTGAAAAAAATCTGCACTGACTTCCTTCTCTCTTCCATGTTTTTCCATCTTCAGTTGTAAAATTCTTCCTCAGTGTAGCATGGGTGACCAATAGCATAGATCTTGAATTGAAAACTGGTTTGAGTTCTGGGCAGATTCTTCCACGTTCTGTTTCCCCACATCCATCACCTCTCTTTCATTCAATGTTTCATCAGTGTATTTGGAATTATCTCCTACTCTATTGACCATAAATTTTCCTTTTCCTTGATTAAAATATCTCCAGACACCTTAATTCTCTGTGAATTTGTCTCATATGTCTGACAAGGAGAAACACTACACATTTCATAAAATAAATTTAAAAACCAAAATAACAACAACAAAGTTCAAATAAGCCATGTACTTCAAAGTTTATTTCTATAATCAAATAAAGCAAAAAAAAATTTTTTTAAAAAAGGAAAAATGAAAGAAAGGGAGAAGAAAGAAAGAAATAGAAAAGGAAGCAGATAGCCAGGGATAAGATGCTCCAAATTCTGTTTACATTCTGCTCAAATCTCACCTTGACCCCTGAGCTACAAACTCACCAGGCAGATGTAAAGAAGCCCAACTAAGAATAAACATACACTCACAGACGATATTTTAGTAGCCATTCAAAAGACAGAATTTTTAGTTTGAGACCAACAAAGTTAATTGTTTGCTAAAATGAAAACAACAAAATTCATTGTCAGATCATTCATTATGCCCAGGACACAATTTAAAATTGCTTGATGTACAAGGATTTGGACAAATATGAACTGGTCTCAAGAGAAAAGGTTATCGACTAAGACCAATCAAATATAACCAGATGTTGAAATTAGCAGGCTGAGAAGTTTGAAGTAGCTTTTATAATTTGGCACAATAAAATAAAGAAAAATATGCTCACAGGAAATGAAAACTAGAAAATTCAACAAAGAAATTGAAATTAATCTAAGAACCATATGTAAATCCTATAAATGAAAACTTCAAATCTGAGATGTAAATATATTGGAGGAACTAACCAAAGACCAGAGATGATAGACATATGAATTAGTAAATTTTGATATAGATTCATATGTTATCTTTCTGAGGGCCAGAAGAAAGAGAGAGACCGAGCCAGGCACCTATGGTAAAACATTTAAAAAGTACAGTGTGTAATTAAAGTTCCAGAAGGAGAAGAAAGATTGGGACAGTAAATATATTTTAAAAAATAATGTCAAAAATTTCACCTATTTGAAGGAAGGCATAGTTTTTCAGATGTAAGAAACTCAACACAAGCCGGGATCGGTGACTGAACCTGTAATCCCGCAGTTTGGGAAGCTGAGGTAAGTGGATTGTCTGAGCCCGCGGGTACGAGACCCACCTGGGCAACTTGGTGAGACCTCATCTCTACAATAAATCAAAAAATTAGCCAGGTGTGGTAGCACACACCTGTAGTTCCAGCTACTTGGAAGACTGAGGCGGAAGGATTGCCGGAGCCCAGCAGATCAAGGCTGCAGTGGCCGGGAGCGTGCCACTGTACTCCAGTCTAGGCAACAGAGTGAGACTCCAACTCAAAAAAAAAAAAAAAAAGAAACTCAATACATCCAAAAAGAACAAATGCAAAGGAAACCACTCCTGAGCTCATCACCGTCAATCTGCTAGAAAACCAAAGTTCGAAGGAGTATCTTGAAAACAGCTAAAGAAAAATGACATGTAAGCCAGGCTCGGTGGCTCAGCCTATAATCCCACGCCTTTGGGAGGCTGAGGTGAGTGAATTGCCTGAGCCCGCGGGTTCGAGACCCGCCTGGGCAAGCGAGACCTCATCTCTACAATAAATCAAAAAATTAGTCGGGCGTGGTAGCGCACGCCTGTAGTTCCAGCTACTTGGAAGGCTGAGGCAGAAGGATCGCCGGAGCCCAGCAGGTCGAGGCTACGGTGCCCGGGAGCGGCCACTGCACTCCAGTCTGGGCGACAGAGGGAGACTCCAACTCAAAAAAAAAGAAAAATGACATGTAAAGGAGGACAATAATCAAATCCACTAAGTTCTTGGCAAAAATGACAAGGGTCAGAAGGCATGATATAAACATGCTTAAAGTGCTGAAGAACATTTCAAAGGAGACTTCTACACCCAGAATAAAATCCTAATGTTCTTCAAGAAGCAAAGCAAAGCAAACAAACAAACAAAACAAACAAACAAAAAACATTTTCAGGTAAAAGAAATTGAAGAGAATTAATCACCAGCAGGTCTGTACTACAAAAAATGCTAAAGGAAATTCTTTAGTATCAGGGGAGATGATAGAGATAGAAACTCAGGTCATCAGAAATGAATAAAGAGCACTAGAAAAAAAATTGGATGAACATAGAAACCTTTTTAAAATTTTTAATAAAGATATGTATGAGTGTTTAAAGGAAAAGTCACAAGATTGTATATACAGTTTTTGCTATTTTAATATGGGATGCATACGACATTTACAGTATAAAGAAGAGGAGACAGGTGAATGGACTTAAATGCTCAAATATTTCTTTATTTTATATGGAGTGACATAATATTAACTCTAAGAAGACTGTGAGGATTAAAGGCACATATTTTCATTAATAAGGAATCTCTAAAAAATAATGCAAAGAAGTTGGGCTAAAAAGCCAAGAGTCACATTCAAATTTGAGTTTGAAAATACTTAAAAATATTTGATATAGTACAATTTATGTTCTCTTATTCTGAATGTGTATATTAGCAAAGAAAAATATATGCATTTGAAGAAGATTTTGATGAGTGCTATTTATTGGATTTAAGACAAAACAGTATTCCTTTTAAAATTTTTTTTTTTTTTTTTTAGAGACAAGTTCTCACTCCTGCCCAGGCTGGAATACAGTGGTGTGATCATAACTCATTGCAGCCACAATCTCCTGGGCTGACGCAATTCACCTGCCCCAGCCTCCTGAGTAACTGGGACTATAGGTGCATCCCCACTCCTGGCTATAATTTTTAAAAAATATTTGTCTCAACAAAGTCTTACTATGTTGCCCAGGCTGGTCTTGAGCTCCTGGTCTCAAGCCATCTGCCTTCCTCAGCCTCAAAGTGCTGGGATTACAGGTGTGCCACCATACTTGGGCTGGAGTGCAGTGGCACGCTCATGGCTATTGTGACTTCGACCTGGTTCAGGTGAGCCTTCAGCCTCAGCCTTCCAAGTACTTAAAACCATGGGCATGCTCCACAATGCCTGGCTCATTTTTAAAAAATTTATTTCATGCAGAGACAAGGTCTTGCCATATTTTCCAGGCTGGTCTCAAAACCCTAAGCTCAGGCAATCCTCTCACCCCTGCCTCCCAAAGTGTTGGGATTACAGGCGTGAGCCATAGTGCCCAGCATGGGCCTGAATATTCTTAATGTAGTAGGGTTAAAAGAATTTGCAATTCAGTATTTTGAATTTAACTGCGAGTGTTGAGTGAAGTAAGGAAACCATTTGCTCTTTCCCATGAAAAACTCTTTGACCTTGTTCTCCTCCTCTCAAATTTAGTGTGCTCCTGGGAGAAGGTTGCTGACTCCCTTTCATTTCCACCCTCATACTAGAGGCAGCTCTTGAAGCTGGTGGTGGGGAAGAGTTATGAATATCACTGGGAAAGTAAACAAATGAGCTTGAAATTCCTGGAACACCCATATGTTAGATTTTCTTCTCATAATAATAGATGAAAATAACAAATTATAATCATTATTTTAAGCAAGGTATGACAACCAAGGTCATTGAAATCTCACCTATAAGATATCTGCTGATCTCACTTAGGAATGGTGAATAAAATACACAAATTCTTCTTATTTAGGATCTTTTTGACATATCTGTACTTTATATATCTATAATCACCCCCATATATATATATTATATATATATATAATATATATACACACACATATTAGGGAGAAATATGCTCATTTCTATCCAAAATTAAGCAAAAGAAAGTTGTAATATGATTTCACCATAGGTATTGGTCACCCTGTAGTTGGGTTTTGCCATAAATATCTGGAGTTTGTAACTAAATTTCCATCTGAGTTTATGATTTACTTTGACAGAAAGTAATTAGTAAGGTTAGAACACTTTCCCCTCTTATAAGGTAAATCCTCCTCTCCTGTAAAGAATTAGTTACAGTGTTGGCATAACCCTTTTCTTCCCTTCTCCCTACTGCTTCTCTTCCTACCCATGAATAAAAAATTCCAACTTTTTGGGTTCAGAGCAATTTGAAACAGCTGAAGTGCAGGTAATATCTAAAAGCTGTTTATGCACTGGTAATCAGGAAATAAATGCATATAAAACCTTTTCACTTGTCTCTACTACCCAGAAATTTTCCATCTCATGATTAAATGAAGCTAGGTATATTTCAGTCCAGATAGAGGAGAAATTACTTCCCTGACTTGTTGACTCTGTTTGGAATTTAATCCTCAACATGAAGGGTGCAGTAAAGTGTGAGGAGTTAAGGTCTATAAAAAATAATGGTTATCATGTCTATAACTTGGAGGTGAAATGTAAGTAAGTTCCTCTTCATCCCTAGCTGCTGTGAGCTTGAGTCATTACTTGACTTCTTCAAGCCTTATTTTCTCATCTTTAAAATGAGGTGATGATAATATCCATGCCATAGATTGATTGTAAATATTAAATCAAGGAAATCATTTAAAACACTTGATACAGTGCCTAGAACATCATAAACTATCTATGTATGTTAGTTGCAGTTGCCATATTTCTGTTTATTTGACGTTTTCTATCTCCAGAAAATTTTGGGGGTCTTTTTGCAAAGAAACCAAAGCACTGTTAGCTCATTGCATCAAGCATCCATTAATAATGCAGACAGACAGGTTCATGTTTCATAGCCAGAGGCCCAGATCACCCAGCCATCTTGTCCAAAAGAGAGGATCAAAGTCAGCAGGTTGAATTTTTTCCAAACTTCAACCTTCAACCTACAGGCTAGAGCATCTAGGATCCTCAGCTACTTCAGCAGAAATCCAAATTTAACTCTCTCTCTCTCTTTCTCTCTCTCTGTCATATACAAGCTACTTTTCATGATGAAAGAGTGTCAAGGCAATGTATTGTGAAGTGAATTTTTGTGCTACTCTTGCTTTATAAATGTGCTAGAAGCAACAGAAATGTGAACATATTTATAGGTTGAATCGCATATTTCCTCATCTTTAAGTATATATTATACATCTAAAAATCACTTATATATCTTAATGAGTTAAATATAATAGAATTTTCAAAATTTAATTAATCTGAAACATATATATTTGTCAATACTTACTCAAAGTCCATTTGAGACTAGGAGTCTCTAGAGAGATTACCCACTAAATTATGGATGATTCTTCTGTGATTATTGACTTCAAATCTCTCTCTTTCATTTTGATTCAAAGTCATAATCTTCTCATCTTTACTTCACATCTTGTCTTGCTATCCTTTTATACACCTTTTGGGTATCTGTCCAATTTACAATTTTTTTTCCCCTCTGGAAACTGACCTTTAATCCATAAAATAACACATAGAAAATTCACTTATGGGCCATGCTTGTCATTTGGAAACCTGTGCTCCTTGCAAAACCAATTGAACCATGAGTGGACTCTTCATTTAAGCTGAACCAATAAGATCAGTCCAGAGATTTGAAATTGGGGACAAGAGGCAGTCTCTGAGGAGTGGATGCATGACAGCATATTAACATATATGCTAGCTGGGCTCAGTGGCTCAGCCTGTAATCCCTCACTTTGGGCGGCTGAGGTGAGTGGATTGCCTGAGCTGGCGGGTTTGAGACCTGCCTGGGCAACTTGGCAAGACCTCATCTCTACAATAAATCAAAAAAAAAAAAAATCAGCCAGGCGAGGTAGTGCGTGCCTGTAATTCCGGCTTCTCGGATGGCTGGGGTGGAAGGATCACCGGAGCCCAGCAGGTTGAGGTTGCAGTGGCCGGGAACAGCCACTGCACTCCAGTCTGGGTGACAGAGTGAGACTCCAACTCAAAAAAAAACCAACAAAAAACATATATGCTAGTCCATTTTGTGTTGCTATAAATGAACACCTGAGGCTGGGTAATTGGTAAAGAAAAGATGTTCATTTGGCTCAGAGTTCTGCAGAATGTACAAGAAGCATCATGTCAGCATCTGCTTCTGGTGAGGCCTCAGGTCACTTCCACTCATGGCAGAAGACGAAGGAGCAGGCATGTCACATGGAGAGGAAGGAAGCAAGAGAGAGAAGGAAGTGTCAGGTTTTTTTTTGAGTTGGAGTCTCACCCTGTCACCCAGGCTGGAGTGCAGTGGCATGCTCACGTCCCCCGCAACCTCGACCTGCTGGGGTCAGGCAATCCTTCTGACTCAGCCTTCCAAGTAGCTGGAACTACAGGCATGAACCACGATGCCCAGCTTTTTTTTTCTTTATTGTAGAGACGAGGTCTCGCCAAGTTGCCCGGGCTGGTCTCGAACACGCAGGCTCAGGCAATCCACTCACCTTGGCCTCCCAAAGTGCTGGGATTACAAGCTGAACCACTGAGCCCGGCCTGTGTCAGGTTCTTTTAAACAATCAGCTCCCAAGAGAACTGATAGAATGAGAACTCACTCATTACCAGGAGAAGGCACCTAGCTATTCATGAGATCTGCTCCCATAACTCAAACGCCTCGCACTAGGCCCCACTTCCAACACTAGGGACTACATTTCAACATGATATTTGGAGAGGAGGAGCATGAAAACCATATCAACATAATACAAAGGGTTAAATTACAAGAAATGGAACACACAGGGGAACAAGACAGCAGAGAAAGCCAGGTGGTGGAGAAGAAGAAAAATGAAGTAGAAATAAAGACATAGCAAAGGTATGGCCTGAGCTCATGACAACTTTCTAGGACATGATTTCAGTCTCTTCTTGATAACCAGCTGCCTTCCTGCCTTAATTATGATACATCCATGTACTCACTTAATAACTCATTCCCTATACATTTTTGAATGCCTACCAAACACTAGACATTGTGCTAAGCATTCTGCACACTTTATTTCAGAGAATTTTAATAAGAAGTCTAATCCACAACCAACCAAACTAAATAACAAAACAATAGTAAACGTTTTATATATTCTGATAACGTCTCAGGAAAACTTGGAGACTTGATTCTGGCTATCCCTGCACATTTTCAAGTAGGATCCCAATTGTATTAGGACTACTTTCAGCTAGGTGAGCTGAAACAAAAGTTCCTATTTATGAAATGTGGTGCTATCTTTCCAGATTTTACTGGCAAGCAAATGATCGTCTTTGGCCATGATTATGACCTACTTAAGGTTTTATGTAATCACTGAAGAATTTGTATGCGAGAAAGAAAATTCACAGGGTAGCATAAATAGGATTTTTGACTTTCACTTGTCCAATATCAATGACTAAGGGTGTAAGACTAATGGCACCTAACGCCTTATGGTAAAAGAAAAAAATTCTCCTGACCTGCTGTTTCCTGACGTTTTACATCTATATCACATAATAGTGTAATTCCATAAATATCAGTCTCCTGGGAAAGTGTATTTTAGATGACTCTAAATGCAAGATGGGGAGAAATAATAGTTTGTTCTATGAGTAATCAACTTTACAAGATAAAGTGCCTATTTAGGTAATAGGTATGAATCGACTCATTAATCGGGGACCTTCTGGTTCTTCTTCCACTGAAGATGCAAAAAATGTTTGTATTAAACCAAGGCAATCAACTTGTATTTAATAATTTGTATTAAATATAAGCCAGGGTTACACGGGTATTAGAGGGAAGGCATGAGAACTTTTATTACCCTTACTCCCTGAGTCCAGGTTCTTACCACACAATTAGTTTTCAATCCACTGTGTATGTGACTTACATTATCACCACTCTACTTAAACTGCTCAAATCTTACCTTCTCAAAAGGGATTTTCCTTACTTTTGAATGCCGTTGTCCCCTTCCATCTCATTTAGAGTGAAATTCTGATTCTTTCCAATACTTTGAAAACCATACATTGTCTTAAACCAGACTTTCTTGCCAGGCTTACCTATTGCCACACTTTCCCCTGGATTCTAACAGGTGCTCAAAGTTGAATTACAGAAAATAGTTGTATTAATATGCTAGAGCTGGTCTAGCAAATTACCATAGACTGGGTGATTTAAACAACAGAAATTAATTTCCTCATAGCCCTGGAGGTTAGAATTTCAAAGTCAAGGTATCAGCAGGGTTGGTTTCTACTGAGGTCCCCATTTTTGGCTTGTATATGGCTGGCTGCTATGATTTGGATGTTCCCTCCAGTGCTGTGAGGTAGAACCTTTAAGAAAATGATTCGATCATGAGGGCTCTGTTCTCATCAGTGGATCAATGCCTTTATTATGTGACCCTCTTTTTCTCTTTCACTTGCCCTCTCTCACCATGTGATGCTTTCCACCTGTCCACCAAGGGATGGCACAGCAACATGGTCCTCAGCAGGTGCTAAGCAGATATGGTTGCCATCCCCTTGGATTTCCAGTCTCTGGAACAGTGAGCTAAATACATCTCTCTCTCTCTCTCTCTCTTTTAATCTAAATTACCTCGACTGTGGTATTCTGTTATAACAGTAGAAAATGAACTAACACATTGTCTTCTCCCAGTATTTTCACATGACCTTCCCTCTGTGCATGTTTTTGTTCTAATCTTCTCTTCTTATAAGGACACCTGTTCTGTTGGATTAGGGCTCACACTATGACCTCATTTTGTCATAATTATACCTTTAGAGGCCTCATCTCCAAATATAGTCACATTCTGAAGTACTAGGTACTTCAGTATGCGAATTTTGGGGTGTGGAGACACTATTCACACCAGAAAAGCAGAGTTCTAGACATTGGTGAATATGCCCTGGTAAGTTGGGATATACCTTGTTAAAGTCACAGGTACTTGGGAAGACGTGACAAATGTAGTGCAAATTCAATGCCTTGTGAAGCTTTGGTTTTGACAGAATCTTGAGGAATTTGTATTCTTGGCTGCATAGGCTGGAATGGAAGTTCTCACGACCACTTTTTCCAGAAGACCATCTTCAGAGAGTTAAAGTGAGAGAGAAGCAGAAGGGGGCAGTGATCACCATGCAAGGTCAGCAGGCTTCCAGGGCAGCCCATGTCTCTTAAGAAAGTTGGAACCAACTGAAGAGAGTCTCAGAAGAAACTGACTCTCATTTTCTTATAAAAAAGTGAATTTTGTGAAAAATGGCAGTGTAAGGAAATCCTTTCACCTACATTTATCATGAACTATCCAATGAAATGACTATGCACATGGGAAGCAACACTATGAATTAGGATAATATGAATTAAGGAATTTAGAAACATACTTTTTTAGGTGGTTCCTGAAAATGCTTTTGAATAAATTCATAAATGCCACATTGTCCCCCTCAAGCAAAGGTCCATAGGATGTATCATATTATTTAAAAGAATATGAAAAATGGAGTATTTAATGTTCTGAAAGATTTAAGGAGGCTGCCCCCACATTCACCAATAAAAGCTCATCTTTAAATTAACAATTTCCTCTTCTGGGAAAACAAGAAACTAAACCAAACAAAGATAAACAAAAACAATGATTTTTTTAAAAAAACAAAACAACAGCATTGTAATGGTTTTTCCCAGGGTAGTAACTAATTTTTTTTTTCATTTCCAGAAGGGGAAATTATAAGTACTTACTGTTTAAGTTGGAATCTAGCTTTGTTTACATTGTTCATGGAGAATTTTAAAAGTTTGTTCGAAATGGCATTTTCTCTGAAAAAAAATAAAACAGTCGCAGATCAAAGTAATTTCTTCTATTTTTAGAATGGTTGATTCATACACATTAAGTAAGCATTAGAAACTGATTTTCAGACCTCTGTTCATATCTAAGCAGGCTATAATTCCACTATGGAATTTTCAAACTTTCATGTATACAGAAGAATATTTTCCTGGGCAAGAAATATCTTGGAATAGAAAAAAAATACCTTCTAATTTTCTTCTAGTACCCTTTGTCTTAGTTTGAATTATGTTTCAATTAAGACATATTTGATGGAAGATGTCTCCCAGAGTTAGAAAGGGTTAGGAGAGTTCTTCCTCTTTATTCTGCAAATCTCTCCTCCAATTCTCTCTCTGGGAGTGTGCTTATGACACAGACTTCACAGTGCAGTTATCTGAGATTCTGAAGCTGTAACTATTACAGGGGAAATTTTAGAATTTTGCCCGGAAACAGTCAATAGCAGCGTCTGGCTACCAAACTCCTTAAAAGGAAAAGTTGAACAACTATGGTTTCTGTGCTGTGCAGCCATGATGTTTGTGTGCGTGTGTGTGTGGTTTTTACCCTAAGCATGCAACTTGAAGTAAATTCAAATCCTTCATTGACTAAAAGGTTGTGATGCAGATATAATTTCTGGGGAAAAAATGATTTTTTGAAAATGTTCATGATAATTAGACATGCCTTGGGAATTATTTGCAGAACAATTAAAGATGTAATACTTGTGTATTAATCCCCATGAGAATCAGCAAATTTAAATGGTCGCCTAGATTTAAATATAAGGGGGTGATTTTAAAAATTACTTTGCTGTTTAATTTATGCTGAGTTCTATCCAGAGATAACACAGGTTGCTATATTCGTTCAAGATGTTTAACTCTGCTGTTGAGCTTCCTTTCGGTGTGGCTGTTGAGCTGAAGAGTTATGATGCAGGCAATTAAGGCAATTAAAGTCTCCTAGACACAATGTTCTGAGAAATTATTTACTTACCATCAAGGCAGCATGAGAGTTATTTTTCTGTGGTTGTACGAACATGGAAAAGTGTCATCAGCAAGACTATTTTTCTGGCAAGATATGTCTTAGAATAGAAAAAAATACCTTCTGGTTTTCCCATTTTATATTATTTCATTTATGCTTTTTAAAATTTTTCTTAAGTCAGGGTCTCACTGTGTTGCCCAGGCTGGAGTGCAGTGGCACAATCTCGGCTCACCACAGCCTCGACCTCCTGGACTCAGAGGATCCTTCCGCCTCAGCTCCCCAAGTAGCTAGGACTACAGGCAGGTGCCACCATGCTTGGTTACCTTTAAAATTTTTTTTTGTAGAGACAAGGTCTCGCTATGTTGCCCAGGCTGATCTTGAAGTCTTGGGCTCAAGCAAGCCTCCTGCCTCAACCTCCCAAAGTGGTGGGATTACAGATGTACTTGGCCCTGGCCTATTTTCTGATGTTAATAACCAGTTGATCATTTAATAACAAGTTTAATGTAAGCTGATGTTTACATCCATGCGGCCTAAGTAAGCAAGTAGAATCTTGTGAATAAGCTTTTCCAACCTGCACCAATGGCCTTTGTCCAGACATTCATCCTCTCTAATAAGCAGTGTTCTTATCTTTCAGATAAGGGCTTAGACAGTGTTCTAAGTTGGTACCATGGATTTAAAATAGAGTTGGTATCAGTTGGTCTGGGGAGAATCTGGGCATCCTTATGTTTGCAAACTTCCTCAGTTGATTTCATTGTGCAGCAAGGTTTGAGAACTGTCCAGCTAGATGATGGTAGCTTTCCAGTGTTAGTATTTAACAGTCAACCATTTAAAAAAAATATATGAAAGATCATCAACCTTTATTATTTTAGATGAAATTTGTAGAATTTTCCCTGGTAAGAGTTTGAAAGTGAGGCCTGAAATTTTACCCTGCTTTCTGTGTGAGTCCTTAAGAGCTTACATATGAGAGGAGGATTCCCCCCAAAAGGAATCATGTTTTGGAGGGCAGACCCTTGTACTATAGGCTTCCCCTGCTAGGTAAGTGTTCTAGGAATCCATTGGCATCAGTGTACCATTGGCTAGCATTGTGGTGAAAGATTGCATTCAGCTTCAGTGAAATTTTTTTGGAGATTCTTTCAATGTGTTTGCCCATTTCATGATGGGCAATTTACAAGAACAATCTGCCTACACCAAGCTGAATGGTCAGCAGTTTTTGACCATAAAGAGCATGACTCCTGTGCCCCACCCTCCCTATTCACCAGGTCTTTCCCTGAGCAACTTGTTTTGTTGTTTCCCCAGATGAAAAACATTCTCTGAGGGAAATGTTTTACTAACATGGAAGAGACAAAGCAAAAAATGGCAGAAGTACTCCAAGGCATCAAAATGGACAAGTTCAAAAAATTGTTTTGAGCAGTGGAAAAAGTGTCTGGATAAGGGCATTGCAGTCAATGAAGAGTACTTTGAGTGTGACTGAAATTTAAACATGTGAGAATAAACACACAATTTTTTGATCAATAAATTCTGTTTTTTGGGGAGTCCCCGGTCGTGGGTATGGATATAGGTAGAGGGGCCAGTGATGGAGGACAGGAGGAGGAATGGATAGAGAGAATGATAAGGCTTTCAGGGACCTTAGGAGGATCAGTACAATGGTAAGCATTTCAGATAGGATGACAGAAACTTGAGGACATCTGCAAATCCTAAGACTTCCCAGAAAGCACATGAACTGCAATGTCTCAGTAAATGCATTGACATTTTTTTGAGCTAAGAAAGAATGCAGGCCGGTAAAAAACAGAGGAAAAAATACAGTGTCATGGGAAGAAAAAAGTTAAGTCTTCCATCTCTGTCAAATTCAACCTGCTGCTTTTGAGACGTAGCTACTGCCCACCCTGTATTGTGACTATTTACAGATGCTTCCTTTGCGTGAACAATTCTACCAAATAGTTATGAAACCTATCCATGGATATGTTATTTAAAATAAGATTAGCATCATCATATCATAACGCAACTTACTTTTTTTCCCCTTTCATCCAATATATTGAAAAGATATATGACATGTGCCAAACCAAATAAGTATAGCTCATTCCTTTAGGGATTGTTCAGAATTTTATTGAAAAGATTTACTGTAACTTAGTCAGCCAGTTCTTGAATGGTGATATTCCAATCATTTCCAGTTCTTTGCACCAATAAACTATTCAGTCATGAACATTCTCATTCATATATATATATTTGATCAAGTGTGCAGGTATCTCTAGAGTGGATCCAATCATGTAAAATACTTGGATAAAAGGATTTAAAGTATAGATAAATTTCTAAATTGTCCTTTCAAACTGTGGTATCAATTTATAAGACCAGAAATCCCATACTGAGTTCTATTTTGTGACAATACTTTCAGCTTCAGTAACAATCTATGTTTTGGATATTCACCACTTTGACAGAGGCATTGTTATTTTGTAGCTTTAATTTGCATTGCCTTAATTATCAGTACAATTTTTTAAAATAAGCAAATTTACAAGAAGACTCCCACTCATCTACTAACACCAAAAAAATTACATAAGTTTTCTAGTTAGATGATTAAAAAAAAACTGAAAGGATATGCCGAAGAAACTTAAGCAGAATGCAGGCATTAATTTGCATTTTCTAATCAGAAATGCATTTATTTTTCTCTTTGTCCTCTGCAGCTCTCCAATTTGAATATTCAGCAGGAGAAAAGGGCTGACTGAATACTTAGATTTAACAACAATAGTTAAGCCTATTCCTTTCTTATGATTCTGCTCCATCTTTCTGAGGTGAAACATTTCAGGCAAAGTAAATCTTAATTTTGAATTCAGATGGCTCATGCTTAAATCATTACGAAGACAATGGAAACGGGAAACTTTTCAGAGTGTGTTACTTCCGTAGACAAATCAGCCCTTGTAGAGAACATTAGCATCATGTGGACGCCATGCCTTCCTGTCCATCATGTTCTACTCCGCCCCCACCTTGTCAAGGCCAAGGTTGAAGAGTGCCATACATGGAGGATGGCCCTCAATGTGAACTTCCTGTGCTGACTGGCTGGCACCAGGTCTTCCGAAAGGATCTGTTCTAGAACATTTGCTCTCTCACCAGGCTCTCCTTTCTCCCTCTTCCTGTCCTCCCCCTCTATTCCTGTTCCAAGGCTCTCATCACTCTTCTGGCACATTCTTCCCTCTCTGCAGGGAGCAATCTTCCTCAACCAGCACTGCAGTCACATATTCCTGTCATAGAACACCCATGCGGGTGGGCAGAGATCCTTCTTTCCTTGTAGCCTCATCCCTTGGTGGCCTCGCTCCTTTTTTCTCTCTTCCTCTCTCCTCTACCTTAGCCACAGAGCCTGTGTCACCCAGCTCTTCCCCCTTGTCCCACATCCATTTATCAAAAATCTGGTTGCTTTAGTCAACCGTGAGTATCCAAGAGCTTGCACTTGGAAAGGGCCATTGCTCTTGGTGCCAAGCAGAGTGGTATGCGTGATGAATTATGAAACTCTTTTTCCGGAGAAGTTTAGAATCTCTGGTCCTGCCAGGGCGCAGGACCAATGAATGGAAATGTGTGTGATGAATCAGAAAAGTTTCTCGGGAAGAGAAATCTGCAGTCAATGACTGTGACAAACTGAAGAGCAGATGAAGACCCTTCCGGGGTGACCTGGAAACAAACCACTTCTCACTGATGCTTTTAATGTAGAGACTACTTAAAATGAAACTGATATAGTTCAGGTTTGATTTTTAAAGCTCTCACAGCGAACTCCTCTGTATTTGTCTTATACAGCATCTCTCTGCATGAGGTCAGTATCTACTGCTGTTGGAAACACATACATGAGTTTGATGGGTGGGATGAATGCTTTCATCTATTTTGGTCAACGAACACCATGCCTCCTTTTGCATGCCTCTCTGTCTCTGGGGACTGGCTGTGAAGGACTCCTTGCTATGCGGCTAGAAGTTTCCACTTTACCCATGTGAATACTTGGGATGCAGGTTTTACACACAAGTTGACAAATTCAGCTGCTACTGATTTCATTTCTCCTATTCTCTTTTCTTATTTTCACAAGATTGAGAGCCTGGATTCCTTGAGCCATGCATACTTGTACACATGAACATACCTCCCATTTCTCAAGACTCGTGAATTATTCATCTGGAATTTTCCTCTGTGTACTAGGTACAGACTCTCCTCCTCTCCCTTCCTCCTGAAAGGGAGACATTTCTCTCCTTTCTTTATACTTCCCTTACAAATTGTTATTTTAAAAAGAGTTGAATCTTTATTAGGACCATTTTTTAAACAGCTTGACAGATATAGCTCATGGTGGATAGGACCTTGTCCTGCCGGCATCATCTCTATCAAATAATCTTTTTTTTTTTTTAATAGTTAGAATCTCATTCTGTCACCCAGGCAGGAGTACAGGGTCATGTTCACGACCACTGCCATCTCGACCAGCTGGGCTCAGACGATCCTTCCACCTCAGCCTTCCAAGTAGCTGGAACTACAGGCCTGGGTCACAACACCCAGCTAATTTTTTATTTATTTATTGTAGAGATGAGGTGTCACCATGTTGTCCAGGCTGGTCTCAAAGATGTGGGCTCAGGCCATCCTCTTGCTTTTGCCTCCCAAAGTGCTGGGATTACAGGTGTGAACCATCATGCCCGGCCATATAATCTTTAGTAATGGGACAAAAATGCTCGGAGTCCACTGTCACTTCTCTTTGTCCCTCTCTTGATGCACCATTTTGTGAGAGAATCATGATTATCACTTTTGCTTCATTCACAGTTGCTGTTTGAGTTTAGTACCTGCTTGTTGAATTTAATTGGGTGTTCTATATTTTATCTGGTAATCCTGGGTGGCACCCTATTCTATGGCTATTACTGTGTTGTGATACTTGTCTGTGCCGCAGACACGTGTTCTCCCCTGCCAAAAAAATGTGCATGTAATGTTGATCTGTCCCAAGTTATTCTGGGTAGCAGCGGTGCTGGAAGGGAAAGGAAGAAGAAAGGAAGGCTGACAGGCATAGACATCCTCTCTCCTCAGCTCTTTAACCCCCACCAAGCCCATAAAGTAGATACATAGCTTCCTTTTAAACTGCAAACCTGGCAACAGTCTCAGGGAGTCTTTACTTGAGCGTTGCTGAAACATCAAAAATTGCCAATGAAACTAGTTAATATTTTTCAGAGTTTTTGTTGTTGTTATTGCAAATAAAAAAGGAAACGAAGTTTTCATGTGCCAATTCTCCACAAGAGTGCCTTGTCAGTCTTTATGCTTCCAGAAAGACAGTCCCTTGGGGGGAATAGGCTCACGGCTGGCATGGTCCCCTCTCCAGGGATTAGATGGTGAGTTGCCTGGGATGCTGGGGTTCCAAATAAAAGATGTCTAGACTCAGCAAGTGGAGCTTCATAAGACATCTGGAGTCAGACAGAGATGCATGATGTATTCTGGAGGTTCTGACTAGTATTTACATTTAGGAACAGCTCCTCTTTCAATAATATGGACTGGCCAGATGAGACAGGAGCCAAACCCTGTCCAGTCTTCAGAGCAATGGGAAGGATGCTTCCGGTCCCGATCGAGGACCACACCCCCCCAGAAGGCCAGTGAGATATACTGATGTGGGAGCATGTTAGTTGTGGCTAAGGTCCCTGAGCCCCTGAAAGAGTGTGCTGGCCAAGAGTGTCTGTTATCAGGGACTCACTGATGCAACCTGTCTGACCACAGAGAAGAGGAAGTCTCTATGGACATGGATGCCAAATTGTCGTGCACAGACTCAAATAAACAGCCTAGACAGAGGCGGCACAGAAGAGAGGTCATTCTTAGTGGAGAAAGATTTGTTTGGTGTCTCATCCATTCCTCTTGTTTTCTTTCCTTTTCAGTCAGCAATTTTTCTCTACTTCTTTTAACTCTTTAGGTGTTTAAGCACAGAATGTTTTTCTGTTTCACAAATGCCTTTCTCCTTCTAAATTGAGAAAAGATTTTTTTAATTTAAATATAAATATTTTATACATGTTTTGTTATTCATGTGCATATTTATGTGTCTATATTACTTCTATTTAATGTAAATGTGTGTATTTAATATAAATGTGTACATGTGTATATTTTTCCCCATTCATTTATTTTTGTCCTCTTTTCCCTGTGAACTACTTTTTCCTTTCTTAACTGCTATTCATCCTTAATGACTCAGCCCAGATGCCACTTGCTCCACCAGAGTCTTCCCTGACTTTGGAAGTCCCCCGACCCCAAGCAGGACACTTTCCCCGCATATATGTCTGTGTATCATTGCATTCATAGAATCGTGGGATCATTGTCTGCTTGTGCCAATTTTTGTATTTAATTGTTCTTGTCATCCTACCTAAGCACCATGTCTTTTACATGGTTTGACTACAGTAGGGTGAATACAACTTGGCACTCAGACTCGTAGATGATAAACATGACCAGAGATGAAGTGACAGACAGAGGTTTCAAACCTGAGAGTGTCCTGACCCTCCCGACCACTACTCCTCAGATTGACTGACTTTCATGGTTTAGGAAGGCTGGCCCTTTGAGGAGGCCCTCTGAATTCTTCCTCCTGTTTGCACTTTCCCAGCAAAGCCAGCCATCTGGCTCCTTAAAGTAAGTCCCCAGGTGGAGACGGTGTGATACAGTCCCTGGGTGCTTCTTAGAGCTGTTGGCTGCTCCCATGGGCTTTTCTCTTGGGCATGATCTCTCCTTGTCCTTCCCCAGACTACCCTACCCCCAAATGCCAAGCCCTTCCTTGCAATCTTCCATCCAACTCCAGAAGCTAAAGATGCTGCCTTCAGTCCTCTTGCCATCACCCAGAACTATGAACAGACCTGTGTATCCCTGCAATGGGCTAGGGGATGACTGACAATTGTGTGGGAATGGTGCCCCCCCCACATCAGGAGAAGCCATGTAAATAGCTCATGCTTATTTGTTATACACACATACACACACACACCCTCACTCACTTCTGATGCTACTCAACCCAGAGAAAAGCCTCAGAGGACTAGAGTTTCTGGAGAAAGAAAGCAGGCTGACACTGATGACAACAGCTTGAGTTAGACCAGCACCATCCAGTAGAACTTTCTGCAAGGATGGAAATGTTCTCTATGCTGGTATCTATAACAGTAGTCATAAGTTCCTGGTGGCATAGAGCCCTTGAAATGTGGTTAGTATGTCCCAAGAAACCATCATTTTTATGTCACTTATTGTATTAAAATTAACTTAAATTTAAACAGCTACACAAGGTTAGCGACTACTACTATACCCTACAATGCAGTTTTACATCTGCTCTCCTGATTTCAACATGGGGATGTATATCAATCTCATCACTTGATGTTTCGGTGATAACAGACTAAAGACATAAAATTCATTTTGTTTGATTAGACTACCCCTTTGTAAATTTTCTAAGAGAGAGAATTACCTTTATAGTAATTCTCAGGGTATTCTGAATGCTTGATAATCTTTGTGAAAGAGAAAAATATTTTAGTAGCTGAAAGTGAAAAGCCGTTCTCAAATAGAATCCATAGATTTCATTTTTTTTAACCAGCCTTCAAAAGTTGTGTTGTGTGCACAAGGGGGAGGGAATTTATACTTTATGTGGAAGCTTGTCAAAGACTCTGATCTGGGGACAAACCTTGAGTTCGAATGGCAGCTGAAGTACATGTAACCTAGGGTAAATCCCTTTGAACATCTGGTTCCTCATCCGCATACTTGGAACCCACCCAGATGACTCCAGAGGGCTTTGGGGGCCAGAGGACATCATCCAGAGGCAGATGCTTTAAAACGCTATAAGGACGGCAGTTGCTGTTGAAATTGGAGTGAATATCATCATCTTTCTGCAGCCCTTCCATGCCATTCAGTGTGAACAGCAGAGCAGAGTTGGGGGGGGCAGGGAGAGCCTCCCCTTCCTCATTTTTTGTTGTAAAGTAATTCTGAAAAAGGAAGAAACTCTACTAGCAATCATGGCGAGGAAAGAGAGATTGCTTTAATGGAATACACAGAAATATCTGTGTGTGTTGTGGGCTTTAATTATACAGGTCAATCTTGTTTCGAAAGCCAGATTTTAACTTAGATGATTTCCTTTTCTAAACCAGTCTCAACATTAAGATTTCCCTCTCCCATTTCTATAATACAAGGATGTTTCAGGAAACCAGAATAAACCTTTTTTTTCTTTATTTCTCATAAGTCACCCAGTATCTGTTCTGTAATCTTCTGTCCTTTGGCCAAAACTTCCAGAATGAGTAGTATGTCCAATCTAGGACTGTAGAGGACTGATTAGAGTGGAGAAATGTAGAAAATCCCCATCTTTGGTCAAGATGTCATTACAATAATGGTAAGCATTATTGTTCTCTCATATGGGGACAGCAATAATTTCTTTATTTTATTTTGTTTTATTCTATTTAATTGTTTTATTTATTTACTGGCGTTTTACTCTGTTGCTCAGGCTGGAGTACAGGGGCATGATCATGGCTCACCACAGCCTCCAACTGTTGGGCTCAAGTGATTCTCCTATCTCAGCCTCCCAAGTAGCTAGAACTAGAGGTACGTGTCACCATGCTGGAAGTACAGGTATGGGTCACCATACCTGACGAATTTTTTTATTTCTTTTTGAGATAGGGGTTCACTGTGTTGTCCTGGATGGTCTCAAACTCCTGGGCTCAAGTGATCCTCCCACCTCCCACCTTGGCCTTCTAATTTTCTGGAATTACAGGTGTGAGCCACAGCACTCAGCCAGTATTAAACACTTCACTATTGCTGCTTCACTATTGCTGCTTCTGCTTTTTTTTCTTCTCCTTTTTCTTCTTCTTCTTCCTCTTCTTCTTCCTCTTTCTGCTGTTGTGCAAATGTTTCTGTGAAGTCATTCCCAAGTAACAGAGATTTATTCCAGAGAGTAGGGGAATATGCACCCCCTTCTTATTTTCCATAATCTGAGTATGTCCAAGCCATTTTTTTGTTTCTTTCTGTCAATCCAGAGTATTTTTAATAAGGACTATTTTATGTTATTATGGCCACCTATGTACATTTTTTTTTTTAAATTTAAGTTTCCCAGTCTTAACTACCATGTTTTATTTATAGTTTCCAATTTCTAGGCTGAAATATAAATACCCTTTTGATTGATAAATAGATGTAATAGTTTTCAAAACAATCTATTTGGGCCTATTTGCTAATGCATTTGAAACAATTGCTATGTGGCTAATGTTTACAAGCATTTAATAATGAAAGTGCAACTTCATCCTAAACAATGAATCAGAGAGTACCTTGGCAATCCAATTTTTGTCATTTGGAGCTTATATACTTTATACTTTAATATTCTAGCCAAGCCTGGAGTCTAGATATTTTATGAATTTATATAAAGATACATTTAAAAATATATCATTCTCTAACATATACTATACATATTTGTAACTGAAAGCTTTACATCTGTGATAGACTTTTCTGGAATGTAACACCATGGATGAATATTCCAACATGGATTACTATCAGGTGAAAATTATCTTCACTATCCATGGATTATGAAGACATGTTTTAATATTTAAGATGTGTGTCAGTTAAACTAACTTAGAACATATATTTAAGACTTCAGAGAGTCCAAAACGGAATATTATGCTCCCCTTTACTTGAGAGAAACTCTAGAAGAGTGAATAACAATAATAACAACAACAACAACAACAACACCATGAGAGTACAGCTAAGCTGCATTCAGGAAAAAAAAATAGTTTATTTGATTATGTTCTGGCATTCCCATACAATTATTCTTTAGAAGCAAATCTGATGTTTTAAGCAATCTTCAGCTACTATTGCTGGAACTGCTATTATTACGACATATAAGTATCAGACTGTCACAGCCTAGCATCTCAGTTAATGCTCAGACACCCTTTCACAATGTGGGCATGATCCCCATTTATACACAAGAAAACTGAAGTCAAAGAGGCTTGGTTAAAATTAGCAGACAAATCATCTTTAGTCTTAACAATCAGAGATGTGGGTCTATTTATTTTTCCCAATGGAGGAAAACAACATGGACCTTGTGAAATAAATAGCAGTACAAGGCTACCTTTTTTATTTTCCTTTCTTAGTTGTTATTATTATTATTATTATTACTTTTCAAACATGTCTAATTAACAATGAATTAGAACTTCCTTGTAAATACTAGCACTACTGTTCCCCATTTTATAGTGGTTCAGTGTACAGTTTTTCCACTTTATGATGGGATAAAAACAATATGCCTTCAGCTGAAATTGTACCTTGTTCCAATTTTGAATTTTGGTCTTTTCGTGGGCTAGTACAATACTTGTTGGAGATGCTGAACATAAAGTCTATTTTATGATAAAGTGTTGAATAACTCAGGCAATGTTCTGGGCAGCGTACCGATAATGTACTGAGCATGTTTAAGCTAGGTTAGGCTAAGCCATGCTATTTTGTAGGTTGGCTGCATTAAATGTGTTTTCGACTTATGATATTTTCAACTTATGATGGACTTGTCTGGATGTAACCCATCATAAGTGAAAGAGCACCTGCATTTTATATACCAGTAGATGAAACCTCACCAAAGGTTACCTTTAAAGGGCACGTGTGGACACAATCTCTCTCACATCCTGCCTTTTTTCATCTTTCCTCCATTCCGTCTTCCTCTGCTAAGATTTTGCTGTTTCTCCAAGGTTCAGTCTAAGTGCCACATCCTCCTTGATCTTCTGGTGAGAATGTCCCATTCTTCTCCCGTTCCCTTAGTGTGTGTTTATGTTTCCATCAGAGCACATAGTGATTAAGAACAGGCATTAAAAGAACATGTGTTGCGTGCCACTTTGTACTTGGCACAACAGTTAATTGTGATAAAGACTGTCTCTTCATGAGCGTCAGATCCCTGTCTTGTTCATTTTCGTGTCTTTTACAACACCTAGCAGGGAAACTTGCTCATAGGTACCCGATAGAGATTTGAATATCATTCTTTTCTGGCCACTCACTGAACCACATGCAGCAACCTCACTGATACTTTTCTTTTGTAATAAAACTGGCTGCACCAAGATGCCACACATAGGGAACCGTCTCGTATGTTGAAATAGTTGATGTTCGGAAAAACCACCATGGGAGAGCTAGATACACTTCAGTTGTTGTCACCAATTCATCTAGAATGCTGTCAACATTGATTAGGACAACATTCCTTTTCAAGGAATTTCCGTTCAATTCCTTTAGGGGGAGAAATCCTTATTAAATACTTTGTCTTGAACACCTCAAGTTTTCTATTTGTTTCTAGTGAGGGAGAGCTTTTCAGAGCTTTCCTGGGGTACAAGGGCTGGAGAAGAGCAGATTGGAGCTGGGACATGTAGGAGCAATTAGGAGGAATTGAAATTATGTTAAAATAAGAGGAAAACTTGAGCTGTCCCTGAAAAACTGCAAACGTATTGACACCCCTGCCTATAACCCAGCATCATTCTTTGTGTTCTATACATTAAAATATGAAGCGATTGGCTTATTGAGAATACAAAGAAGGTCTTCCTCTATATAGTCTGACCAAAAGTGTAGTAAGGATCTTAGCAAAGTCATCTTTACAGATCAGTCATCACCCAGGGTCCACAGCAGGACATGTAGTCAGTCATTAACGATTAGAGTTATGTTCATATGTCTATGTTTAAGCATAGTCATTTATTAAAGCGAAATTTAAAAACATGCTGCAAATGTAGGCATATAATGCTGGCATTTATGTTGTCTGTGGCTGACTTCCTGTAAACAATTGTGCGATTTTGATATTTTCTGAAATGTAGACTCATGCGGTATTACTCATGGCTGTTCTAATTAGAACATAATACAGTACCTCGGATTCAAGAAATCAATTGCAAAGAAGACACAAACATTCTTTGGTGTTGTTATTAATTTTTAGTTGCTAATCATAGGCTGTAAATAATAATGGCAAGCTGGGCTCGGTGGCTCAGCCTGTAATCCCGCGTCTTTGGGAGGCTGAGGTGAGTGGATTGCCTGAGCCCGCGAGTTCGAGACCCGCCTGAGCAGGCGAGACCTCATCTCTACAATAAATCAAAAAATTAGCCGGGCGTGGTAGCACACGCCTGTAGTTCCAGCTACTTGGAAGGCTGAAGCGGAAGGATGGCCGGAGCCCAGCAGGTCGAGGCTGCGGTGGCCGGGAGCGGCCACTGCACTCCAGTCTGGGTGACAGAGAGAGACTCCAACTCAAAAAAATAATAATAATAATAATGACAATCTCTTAACATTTGAATAGAGCTTACAAATTCTTCAAATTATTTCCATCAGATTTTCTCAAAAAGTTAGCATTTATGTGTTAGTTATGTAAAGAACCTTATAGGTTATCTCATTTCATAGTAAGAATTAGGAGGCAAAGAGACACATTTTGGACTTGTTAAAGTTTGCACAGCTAATTCAGGGCAGAGATTCAAATGTAGAGATTCAACATCCTTGTAATATCTCCTTGAAAACTGATAACAAGGACACCTAGTGATTTGCCTAAGGTTGTAATTCATGGCAGATTAGAATCCAGAATTCCTGCCTTTTAGTTATGATCGTATTCTCTGTTACTGTATGACTAGACATTAGACAGTCAAGATTAATTTTTATTGTTTAAGATTATCCTTTTCTCATGAAGGTTAAATTTGGTTTGGATAGAAAAATCTGCTGCAAGCATTGCTCACCTAGCTAGATATTATGGAAAAAGCCTGAAGCAAGTATCTGTGAAGCTGACCTGAGTGATATAAGCACTCTTTTTCATATGGTCTTGCTATACCTAGTCAACATTATTTTAAGCATCATTTTACTAGGAAGTATCCCTCTGAAAATCTCTTCCAGCTGAAATCCCCTAAGATTGCATAAGATCTTTGGGCTCCACTGCCATGCTGATAAGGGTTGTCACATAGAGTAAAACTGTCTCTAACTACATTGTCAACTCTTTAAGAAACAGGAACCTTGTCTTCTTTGCAATGGATTCCTTGAATCCCAGGTACTATATTATGCAAATAGGGCACTGTGTACATTTGTAGGAATTTGTTGAAGAGAACTTTTGAAGCCAGCATGCAGCCCACTCTGAAATAATAAATGCTCAAAGTTTCAAGGACAACAGTTCCATACAAATTGGTTTTAATAACTAGCTATTTTATGACCATAGGAAAGCAGCAAATTTCCTTTGGCAAAATCTAATTCCCCTCTCTCTATGTCTCTCTTTGTCTCTCTCTGTCTCTCTCTGTCTCACCTCCCCCCACTTTAGTTCCCAAACACAGTCCTATGCATTTGCTCCTTGGAGCTAAGTAAAAATCAGAAAATAACCCATGGAGCCCAGTGGGATAATGGAAATTAAAGTTATATAGCAGACATCTTTGGAAAGTTTTGAGTTTCAACTCTCGCACAAGACTGAATACAAATCTTTTTACAAAGAAGCCATGTGCTGCCCTTTCTCCAGGTCAATGAAATAAAAAACGGGAACAAGAGATGTTTACTTGGTGAGGCACAGACCCAGATGGCATTTAGTAGATTACTGCTTCAGTGACCTAAATGGCATTTCAGTCCTTTAATGTGTCAGTGTGCCTCTGAAAATACCTTATACACATGGACTGGGTGAGTCAGGTCAAGTAAACACTAACAATATCAGATTATTAAAAAAAAATTCAAACTCAAAACAACCTCATGAACAATCCAGACCAAGAAATCTGGAAGGAATTGACTAATGGGTCAGTATCCATATTATCCATGGTTGTAGAGACAGTGTGTAGGCATAGGTGCTGGATACTGAAGTATAAGTCCTGTACATGAATCCTGGACACTTGTCTTACTTTCTTAAGGACACACAGTAGACATGTAGACTTTTTGTAACCTAGATCTTTTCTAGGTACCGTCCAGAGTATAACCTAAAAAAAGTCACTCCTTTGTATCTCTTGCCCATTTGGAGTCTGGTGTGCCAGTTATTCAAAGGTCTTTATTCGGTAATAGATTTCAATCGAGATATCTCCCTATATATGTATTGTTTGAAAGGGTAGCTGAAAAAGAGGTCAAAACTTACACTCAGTGTTGATGATGATTCAACGTTCCAAATATTAGGGATGTGATTGAAAAAAATAGGATATATAATTAAGTTAAAATAAGTGTGACTTTTTATCAAGATGAGATTGCCAGATGAGATATGTATGAAAATGCAAATATTCTCCTGATGAATAAAATGTTTTAATACAGGCATGACCAGTTTGACCAAAGCCCTCACTCTAGAAGCCTTTCACAAAGGAAACCTGTCTGTCATTATGTGAATTTCAAAACATCTGTTCCCAGGAACAATGGAATTATGTCTGAAGTCTGTGCTGCACCAGAGTAAATTTTGTTTTGATTAAAATAAAGGTAGTTTGGGATTTGCAGAATTTAAGGAGACTCTATCAGACAATTAAAACTACCTTCCTGAAAACATATTGCTAAAATCTGTAAAAACTATGTTTTGGGGACAGGTATAAGTTACCTGGCACTTCTCGGGCTTAGTGTATTTGTAAATAATTTCTCAACTATTGGCTAAGATTTAAGTATTACATTTCCTTTTCAGAAATTGAAATGTTAAAACATACATGCATTCAAGTAGAAGACACTAGGTAGAATATTTTCAAACTAGGCTTTAAATATATTCAAGAAGCAGGATTTAAATGTCTCTATTTTTTTTCTTTTGAAAGGATTTGTGTGTTTAAGTTATACTTTTTCAAAAAAGGGATAATTGTTCATTCTTATGATTTAGAAAAGAATGGATTTTTTAAGCTTTTTATATCAAGCACTAGATAAATGACAAAATAGTCTTTTGTCAGCCATTCAAACACTTAGCAGACTGCACGACTCTGATGAAACCCTTCTTCTCGTGCTTTTTGCATGTGTGTGTGTAACATGAATATCAATGGTCTCAGTTTTTTTAAAACACGTTCTCCCTTCTTAATGCTTTATTTAAATCGTAAAAGCATGACAGTAAGTACCCAATGACTTTAGTGAGACTGGAAAAACATAGTGAGAGACTTGACACAAAGGACTAAAAGCCCTGAAAGGAAAAGAAGAAATGAATGGACTCAGGTACGTGGTAGATGGCATTGTACTTGTCGATTAGCAAAGAAGCACGTGTGAGTTGTCACTTATTTCATGTTAAACCAATCAAAGACATTACTTTAAAGTGGCAAGTGGTTCATTGGGAATCACTTTGCTTCCATTCTTGTGTTCAAATTAGTTTTTTTGAGAACATATCCATTTTTTTTAACAGACCTCCAGGGAAAGGCATGGAGGTTTGAGGCCTGAGGACTTTAAACAGCCTTATTATGTCTTGAGCACAGATTCCATTATTTAGCGGTAACCAATCTGTCTTGCTTTCTGTGAAAAGTAAGTTTCTACCTGTGTGTTGCCTGGTCAGTGCTTCAGATCTGATTGAAAAACATGTTCAATTAGTTGGTCCCCTTTTAGAGCCAGAGAGCAACAATTATTGATGATGCAGAGGTTCAGAGTTGAGGACAGTCATTTATTTACATCATGGATGGGAGTTGTCTTTAAAGCATCACTTTGAGACTTACAATTTCCAGGAAGCATATCAAAGTGTATCTGAGAGGCTCAATGTCAGGATTCCTGTTTGATTTATTAGAACTGTTTTTCAGCTTCTGCAAAGTCACAGACCGGGTGTTAACATTTCAGGGACTAGGATATGCCACTGTGTGACACCAAGGGCTTCTCTGTCATACCACGACACATTTCCAGGATCAAGCTATTTCACTTTTTAATAATAATGATGAGAAATGATGACTGAAATAGTTATCGGATAGGTACCACCACTGAGCAAGTTTTGTAAGTTCTGAAGACCTCAGTTTACTCATCTATACAATGAGACTAGTCATACCCTCCTAAAATGTTGTTACGAGGATTAAGTGAGAAAATGTATGCAATTACCAGTCCATAGTAGGTGTTTAGACATGACCAAGTGGAACTCCTTTCCCTGGGAATCAACCATGAGAAGAAAAAAAAAAACCCTCACTGAATGACTCACCCTTAGGATGGTCATGAATGCAGCTCGACTGCATTTGGTGAAACAGTCCTAATGATTATCACACTCTCATTTTTCTCTGTCAGAAAGATGTAAGATTCCAGCCCTGCATCAACTTGACTTGAATCCAGCTCCTGGTCATCAGGATTCAGTGTTAAATACCTTTTAAAAATTAGGATTCTCACAAAGAAAGGACTTTCACTATGATAGCATTTCAATAAACTACTTTTATATAATGCTGTAAAACTACAGCAGTGTTGACTATTATGCATTTTAATTATTTTTATTTTTATTTTTGTTCTTGTGACTGGGGATAGTCCTGAGAAACTCTTTATTTTGAAAACTGAATGAATAAACAAACCAAACACAAATGATTTATCTTTCCCTGGGTTGTAATATTTAAAAATAACTAAATAAAAGGGTGGGTTTTAAAATGATGTGATTAGGTGATTTCTTTTGATTATTTATCTGTATGCATATATAACACACCATGTGAATCTAATTTCTCATCCTCCGAAGCTTTAAAAATGAAACTAGTATTTATTTTTCTAATTCTTTTGAGAGTTATGTTTTATTGATTCAGATGTGGAATATAGAAATTTCCAAAATGAATCAGCTAAAGTACAAAATATGTTATTTTGGATGAAAGTGAATACTCACTGTCAATATGTGACACCCTTAGAAGCTGTCAGCTGTTGGGTTCCCATGGCTATTGTTCACTATGTACAAGGTTCACCAGACTCGACTCTCCAGGGTTCAATAGTTCATCGCAGATAAGCATCGGTAGTTAGATGTTCTTTTGAAACTTGTCTGAAAAACCTTACAAGCATTGCCGCATTAATTTTCTCATTATTTCTCATTGTATCTCTGATGGCAGATAAGTATTAAAAAGGGCTCAAAACAGTACATCCAGAAAGAAAGAAGAAAAGCCCACTTATTAATCTAAGCATGTCTGGAAATTTTCCCAGCTGATTGCATCGCCTCATTATCCAGATAAACCAGGGGTTTGAGCCCAGGCTTGACTCCAAAACGATCTTTCCGACTTCCTGCTGTCCCCTCTGGAATAACGCAGGGGGAAAGCAAAGCAAGATGTAGAGTATTCTCTGAAGTTCTGAATCCCTCTTTTATCCCTCATGTTGTTTTCCTAATTGGGCCCACTGTCTGTCACTGTAACCTACACATTTTTGAGCCTTTTAACCTTCCTCTCTGTGTTTCATATCCTACTCAAGGTAGCACTTACCTGAATATTGTTCTTTAGTCATCAGTTCCCTTCAGAGAAGAAACCATTGGCGTTGATGGCAAAAGAAATGTCTTGTGTCTGGTAGTTTACAGTGTACCTGGACATTCACTTGGTTTCAGTGTTATCTTCTGCAAAACGGGCCAGGGTAGGCTACTTTAAGTTCTAAACTTGAAGGTGATAGAAATGAGTGCATTGACTCTGCAGCCAGAATGCCTGAATTTGAAGTCTGTTTCTAGCACTATCAATGCTCTGATCCTGTTCATTACTTGTTTCTGAAAGTCTCAATTTCTTCATGTGGTATAGGCATTATAATTCCTCTTTCAGATTTTGTTTTTCGTTTTTTAGGGTTTTTTTTTTAGTCAAGGTCTAACTCTGACATCCAGGCATAATCAGACAATGGCATGATCATGGCTTACCACAGCTTCAATCTCCTGGGCTCAGGCAATCCTTCTGCCTTAGCCTACTGAGCAGCTGGGACTACAGGCATGCACCATCATGCCTGGCTAATTTTTTATTTTTATTTTATTTTAAAGATGTGTGATACATCTCAGGGTTAGGTATATAAGTGGACATCAAACAGGTAAAGTTTGGGCCTCCCTTTGGTCCCCCACTTTGCCTGGTTTGAGATCAGGTATTTTTAGTGATGTTATATGCTCCTCCCCACCCCGGCAATATCTCACTACAGCCAATCCCTTTTTGATTTTTTTTTGTAAGAGTGAGGTCTCACTGTGTTGCCCAGACTGGTCTTGAACTCCTGGGCTCAAGCAATCCTCCTGTCTCAGCCTCCCAAACTGCCAGAAGTAGAGGTATGTGTCACTGCACCCAACCTCAGAATTTTGCTATGAAAATTAAATGAGAAACACATACATATGTTACTGAAAAGGTATCTGGCACATACTAAGTTCTCAGTCAATACTAGCATGGAAGATACCTTCTAAGACCCCCAGTGGATCCCTGTAACCATGGGGAGTACTGAATCCTATATATGCTCTGTTTTTTTCTATACATACCTACCTATAATAACGTTTAGACACAGTAAGACATTAGCAACATAACTAACAATAACATTGAGTAATTATATCAATACACTGTAGTAAAAATTATGTAAATGTGGATTCTTTCACTCTTAAAATACTGTGATATTTTCAGACCACAGTTGACTGTAGGTAACTAAAACTACAGATAAGGGAAGAACCACTGTACTAATCCTAGCCATGTCTACCAGTCCATAGGTTAGTTTTATAGAGTACTTTCATTCACAGCGTTTCAATTAATCATTGCAAAAGTCCTGATATTAGAATTAATAAATGAGGCCCAGAAAGGTTAATTGACTTATCGAAGATGAGCAGCTGGTGGCTGGGGTCAAGAGTTGAAACCCATATCTCATCTCTGGTTCTTTCAACCATACACACATAATAATAGACTGACAACTTGGTGACTCTCTGATGGTGCCTACCCTAGATGTTGTGATCTTTATAAGATATCCCAGAAGACGTGGTTGTTGATCTATTAGCTGTTGTTACTTTACACTACATGGTTACAAAGGGTAGTCATAATTTTTTTTCTGGACTGCCTAATCTAGGAGCAATGTCCATATTCAGATAAAATTAGAGTAAGTGTGAGCAAGGTCTAAAGTCCACACACGTTACGTCATGCTTGTTACACTTTGCAGTTCTTCTGAGGTTGTGAGTTGGAATGTGAAATGGGTCACTGCGAAATTAATCTGAGGATTGGCATGCAGATGAAAGTGGCTGCTTTATGTGTACAGGAACGTGTAACTCTGAGACATTCTGCAGCACTGGCTGAACTGTGAGTGTGTGCTGTGTGTGCATTTGCAGGTCTAATGATAAGCACAGGGAGAGAGTGGTCCTCTGTTGAAAGCAACGCTAATATATTTCTGTTCAAATGCATTCATCCATGTTCCCATCTCAACCATTTATTAGGGAAGAGGAGGCTCAAGCTTTTCCTTTCTTTGTTGTCTTTGTGATATCTACTGACCTACACCTGGCAGTTCTCTGGGACAAACACATACAGAAAAAAATAGCGGCGTGCTGATGGACAGCAGGGGAAAAGGCACCGGAAGAGGAACCGGGTGGGAAGTGTATTTTACAAAGGATAGAAATGGAGTGCTTTATTTATTTTATTTTAACAACAAAAAAGGCACTCCTTAGAGGAAATATAATTTGAGATGAGCCAGGAGCCCAGCAGGCAGAGCCATCAGCGTATCTTCTCTAATCAGACTTCTTATTTCGTTTCCATCAGAAAAAGGTGCTGCTTGTTATTTCCCATATAGCGCACACCAGGTATCATTCTAAATACATCGTTATTTGAATTTCTTCTTACAGCAATCCTAGCAATCTTATGCCGTGGGTATCTTGGCTTCTGTTTTACAGAGAGGGTCTCGAGAGTATGCACAATTTTCATAGAGGTGATAAGTCAAAAGTTCAGGGTTTGAAAACATTTCTGCCTTCTACTGAAGCTCAGAAGCTTAACCACTGTGCTCATCAGTATCTGCTGGGGAAGACACTTATGGCATGCGTGATGGTTAAATTTGTGTTGGCTTGGCTTGGCCACAGCACCCAGACATTGGGTGAAACATTATCATAAATGTTTCTGTGAAGGTCTTTCTATATGAGATGAACTGTGAATCATTTGAGGATGAGTAAAGTGGATTTATCTCCATAATTTGGGCTTGTGGGTGGGCCTCATCTAATCAGTTTAAAAAGATTACTAGAAAAAGATTGACCTCCCAAAAAAGGAGAAGGAATTTTGCCAGTAGACAACCTTCTCTTTTTTTAATTAAGAATTTTTAATTCATCAAAAGACACTATTAAGAGAGTAAAAAGGCAAAAGACAAGCCACAGACAAGGAGAAAATATTTGTAGTACATGTACCCAACAAAGGATTTATATGCATAATTTGTAAAAAAACAAGCAAACAACAAAAAGCCTCCTTCTAATCAATATGAAAAAGATGGATAAATCTTTACTTGCAGAGGGTGGGGAAAAAAAAGAAAAAGATGGAACATGAAACCAATAATGACCATAAATATTTAATAATTACTTTACTAAGAAGGATATGTAAAGCCTAATAAGGATATGAAACAATGCCGAGTAGATGGCCTTGGACTTGGACTACAGCATCAGCCCTTGGCTGGGTTTCCAGCCTGCTGGCCCACTCTGTAGATTTGGGTCTGGCCTTCCTCCATGATCCTGTGAGCCAGTTCCTTAAAGTAAATATTTCTTCCTGCACACACACATGCTATTGGTTCTGTTACTCTGGAAGACCCTGACTGATATGGCTTTTCGTTCATTTTCTTCATGCAGGTGAGTTGACTGAGAGATGAGCCAGGTCACCCTGGCGTGCTCTGAAGGTCATGGAATCCAGGTGGGCATGGCGGGCCTCTGGGAGCTTTCTCAAGGGTGGTGGTGTGATGACTAGGAACAGATGAATCTGCTGTTCTTCATAGCACAGTCATGCTTCCCATTCCCAGGTTTACCAGTATAAGATGAAGTGTGTTATTTAACATTTGGAAAATACATTCCAGTTTATCCTGACAGTATATTTGGAAATCAACTCATAGTTAGTATATAGGTGATACATAGCTTCTTATATGAAATTAGCATTTTATGAAAGTTTGTTATATGCCGGGTGCATGAGTTGCCCTGTCCATATCCAAACAATGTGTTATCTTTTGCCCTTCATAAGAAACTTTAAGAAAGTACATTTGATTTTTCTAATTTTTAAGATGAGAAAACCCAAAGATAATCACTAACTTGCATTAGGTAGGTAGAGGAGCTAGGATTTCAACCCAGTTCGATCTGATTTCAAAATCCATATTTTAAATACCTACAGTTAGTACTCTCTTTTGTTCATTATCTGCTCCTGAAAATAAGCAAAATGATCCAAGGTTTGAAAATCAAATCGAGATTAGCCTATTTCCAGAGATGAAAATAAATATTATGACATTCCTAGCTGAATCTCTGCTATCAGAATAACCTTTCATGATCTACTTCCATTATTTTATACTTTTTAAACATTATTTTCTTTAATTTTTAAACAAATGTTTGACCTGAATTAGCACAATAACTATTCAATAACATTTTAAATAATGATTATATCTCTGTTTCACTCGTACTGAATTTACAAAGTTTATAATTTTTTATATGACTGTTTTCATTTATTTACTTTCATTAGCTTAATAAAATAATAAAGATAGGATGCAATAAAACAAACATCGCTTTACCAACAAAAAAGTAAAACTATTTTTAAACCTGAACTGTTAGCAAACAAATACTCCCATTGGAGAATTTAAAATGTCTCTTTGCTTATCAGTTGATTTCTACACTTCCAAAAGGAATGTTAATACATAATGGATGAAAATCTGTTAGCATTTATTTATCTATTTTTTTAAAGGATTAACTTGCAAAAGTTAAGGAATGTCTGGTTTTTATAATATCTCTTTCCTTTATCCTGCTTTCCATCATAAATTATCTTTCAGACTTTCAGAAAGCAGTTTGGCCAGCCCACAGCTCATTACAAAAGCTGGCTAAGAAAAGGTAAAACCAATTAATGAACAGAAATGAAAGGTAAAATATCTTGTAGGAACTCTTTGACACCTCCAAGTCATGAGTGTAGTTTTACAAACTGCATTTCACATCATATTTAATGAGAAAACCAATGATATCCTCTTAAGCATCCACCCACTTAAATGGAGACCATCAGATTAGAAACTCACAGCTTAAGACAACATTGTCTCTAATATTAGCTCCAACTCTAAAAAGCAATATTATTGCTTCATTGTGGGAAACTGGTACAGTTGACCAAATAAAGTCTGCAAAAAAAAAAAAAAAAATGTAAGCCAGGTTTAAAAAAGTCAGACTGTGGTGGGCAGATAGCTTTAGTAGAGACTGAGATAGAATCAAGAACATTGGAGCTGTTCTACTTCTGAACACGAAGACGTTTTGCCAAGGCATGTGTCATCATCACTACAATGAGAGCATTAGAGACCAAGGACGTACTGGAAAGTCCCCTAGTGACACAGCTGCCAAGGGAGGTGTTTCTCTGTGACCCTTACCCCAGGTAACTGGGTGCTATTCAATTTAGCCCATAATTGAATCAAAGCAGTATGAACCGAAGGGATATTCCACACTAGAAAAAAAGAGTAAATTTCTCCACAAACTTGGTTTATTTTCAATAAATCATGACCTTCTTTTTTCTCCTCTCTTCCCCTCCAGAGCTAAAAGCATTCACCTCATATGAGCACCTACATTGATCCAATGATTTGATTATTGTCTTAGCCTAGTTAATTGTATGGGTAAAGTAAAAAATAAAAAAAGAAGAAGAGAAAAGAAACCAAGTCAAACATGATCACAACTTTATATCCACAACATCTTGTAAGCTCAGAGAATCAGCTAGATTAAAAAGTCTAATTGGACTGAAATTTAAGTGGACTTCAATATTACAAATGTACTATGTAATTCTCTGCAAGTTTATTTGAATGGTGCAATGTAAATAGATGAGATTTTCTTAAAGAGGAAACTGTTCAATTGATAACAAATGATCCTGTATGTTGAATTACCAAGTGTCCAGTAACACAAGCTTCAGAGAATCATGGGAGAAGTAAGCCTGGTCCACATGTGGTAGACTTCTGCAGAACTCATACACGCATCTCCTTTCTGCCAAAACATAACAGACATCTATTTGAAAAAAATAAGCCATATCCTCTTTGATAGATTACTTAAAGGGAGAGCCAGTGTGAGCTGAGGAAACAGGATGTGGGTGTCTGACTCACAGTGCAAGCTGGCCACATGTTGCTCATGTTGACATCAGCGGCGGCAGGGACATTTCCTTGGGTTTCACACCAAGAGCAGCTGAACCCACTCTGGTAAGTAACACCACACATTCCACCAGGCAAGACTTTATGTCACAGCCTCTCTCATGGCCCTGCTGTCCACAGGGTCTTACAGGGAAGCTGACATTGTCAACAGCCCTTTACCCTCAGTGACCTGCCTTTTTTTCTGACGGTTTTCACAGCTGTCACGCTCCTGTCTGCTCACAAAGAACAACACATTTCTGGGAGAGGTATGCACACCATCCAGCTACCTGAAAGATGAGAGCTGCCATTTTTGTTTCTTTCCTTGTTCCAGCCTCCTCAATAGTAATAGAAGGTGTTGCACCCACTAATGTACAGTCGAGGCTGAACTTATTGGGGGTGCCCTGTCCTGAGGACCACGTTCTCCCTGTCTCTGAGACCCCTCCACAGACCAGAGTCAGTTTCTTACGGAGCACAGGTCATGTTCTGTCTTGTAATTACTGTTGATGTGCAAATCTGATTTCTCCTATCTGAGACAGGAAACATGCCCTACTAATCTTTGTATTGTCTGCGACAGCTGTACATGACACTAAAAATAAATATTTGTTAACTTGAATAAACTCCAGAAGACTGCTAATGAAAAACAACAGGTGTATTCAACCATTCACTATCTACTGAGTGGCTACTAAGTTCCAAGCACATCTTAGTTCTGTGACTTGAACACAACTAATATAAGTTCCTGCTCTCAATTCAATCATATGCTATTGAGAGAGAGAAGGAGGAAGCGAGAGAGACAGTGAGAGAGAGAGAGAGAGCAAGAGAGCGAGCGGGAACAAGAGAGAGAGAGGGAACGAGAGAGAGAGAGCCAGTGAGAGAGTGAGAGGGAGACAGAACAGTGTGTAGCGAAAATACAGAAGACAGAGCAGGGGGACATAAACTACCTCGGACAGTTAGCCAAGACTCCCTGGGGAGGAAGAGTTGGTCTGGGTTCTGAAGGATGGGTAGCATTCAGAAGCAGAAAAGACAATACGGACATTACAGGCTAAGTGAATAAATAGCACTGGCACAATCACAGTTATGGAAGCCATATGTTAGTTAGGAAACTAAGAAAAGTTCAGAGTGGCTGGACTATTGAGAGAAAGAAGGAAGGAAGGAGGACAGGAGGGCGCATTCAACTTCTGTTGCTGCATAGCAAACGATCTGACACTCAGAGGCTTAAAACAGCACATGGCTATTCTCCCAAGATTCTTGTGGGTCTGAATACAGGCTAACTGGGTTTTCTGCAATGGGGCTCACCAGGTAGAAATCATGGAGTTGGCTGAGGTTATACTGTCATTCCAGCCTCTTCCAGACTCACATAGTGGTTGGCAGAATTCAGTCCTTTGAAGCTGTGTGACTGAGGAAACTTTTCCTTGCTAGCTGTCAGCTGGAGACCTCCCAGGCTCCTAGAGGCCACCCTCAGGCTCTTGCTACAGGCCCCACCATGGGCTCTGTCACACCACACTGGTTTGCTCCATCTTTGAGGCCAAAAGAAGAGCTTCCCTCTGACGAGTCACCTTTTCTTAAAGCACTCAACTGATTAGGTCAGGCCCACCCAGGATCATCTCCCTTATGATTAACTCAAAGTCAGGTGGTTGGTGGCCAGGGATGACCCTCCATATTCACTGACCTGGTCCACACTCAAGGGGAGGGAGTTATGATGGGGTGGGGATCCCAGGAGTCAGACTCTTAGGACTCTTTCTGCCACAATGGAAGTAGAAAAATACTGAATGAGTCCCAAACTTGAACTTCTGTAGGCCCTGCCACCTACTGTCTATCTGGTTTGGGGTCCACTCATTGACATGAATGTTTATCCATAAAAAGAGATCATCACTTTTGTTTGAGATGGTCCCAGTGGTAAATCCAAGAATATATCTAAGCACTCTGCACATTGCTTTGGACTTGTCTCTTCGGGACAGAAGTCTTGTGAGCCACCCTGAGGGGCTCACGTAGTTTTCTGAGGCAGAAAATGAAGAAGTTGTCAAAGTCGCTCAGAAGGGAAGAAACAACACTCAATTTGCTTTCTGCACTGGGCCTAGATATCCAGTAATCTTCACTGCAAACCAACTATTCATTTGTATTCTAATTATTCAAACAGATGACTGAGAATTCGATAATTACTTGATAGAAGTTTTTATTGGGGAAAATTTTAAACATATGAGAAGAAAAAGACTAGTACCGTATTTCCCCAGGTCCACATCACCCAGCTTCGATAGGTAATAACAGTCTGCTTTGCTCATTTCATCTGGATTTCTCTGTTCCATCTCCTCCTAATTTATTATTTTTTTACTTAGTTTTTTTGAGCCAAGATTTACATATGTCAAAATGCACCAATCTTAACTGTACACACACTCATGTAGCCCACATCCTTATCAAGATATAAAATATTTTTTTGTCACCTTAGAATGTGTCTGCATATCTCTTCCAAGTCATTTCTTCCCATTCTGCTAAGAGGCAGCCATTGTTGCCTTTATATTTTTTATTTCAGTACCTTTGGGGGATACACATTGTTTTTGGTCTGGGCTTTAAGAGTATCCCCCAGCCGGGCTCGGTTGCTCAGCCTGTAATCTCGCGCTTTGGAAGGCCAAGGTGAGTGAATTGCCTGAGCCTGCGGGTTCGAGACCCGCCTGGGCAACTTGACGAGACCTCATCTCTACAGTAAATCAAAAAAACTAGCCGGATGTGGTAGTGCGCGCCTGTAGTGCCAGCTACTTGGAAGGCTGAGGCGGAAGGATTGATGGAGCCCACCAGGTCAAGGCTGCGGTGGCCGGGAGCGGCCATTGCACTCCAGTCTGGGCGACAGAGTGAGACTCCAACTCAAAAAAACAAAAAACAAAAAACAAAAAAAAGAGTATCCCCCACCCCACCTGTGCACATCGTATTAACCCATAGGTGAGTCATGTCACTTTTAGAACTTCATATCAATGGATTCACACAGCATCTGCTCTTTGTGTCTGGCTCCCCCCCACCACCCTGCCCCAGTGTTATGTCTGGGGGAAGCATTTATGTCCTTGAATGTATTCACAGTTTGTTCCTCTGTATTGTTGCATTGTATTCCATTAAAAGAATATGTCACAATCTGTTTTTCTATTCTTTTCACACCTGGGCTGTGTCCAGTTTGAGGCTATTACAAATAAAGCTGCTATATTCATTCACATAGACATTTTTCTATGGACATATGTTTTCATTTTCTTGGGTAAATATATAAAAAAGAGATTACTGAGTCAAATTGACTTTGCAAAATGATATTGCAAAGTGCTTGTAGCATTTTACACTCCCATCAGCAAGGCGTGAGGGCCACAGTTTTTCTGCTTTCTCAGCAGCACCTGGTGGGGCCAGTCTTCACCGCAGTCATTCCAGTGGGTCTATATTGGTGTCTTGTCATGGTTTAACTTGTTTTTTTCCTGACAACTAATGATGTTGTGTAATCACATTTGGATTTGCATTGCTTAAGAGCATTGGTGTTAGTATCAGAATGACCCTGGCTCAAATCCCTGCTCTGTTTCTTGCCAGTCAGGATTCTTGACTTCTTTATAAAAGAAAAAAAAATTCTAGTAACTGCTACCTGGGATTGCTGTAAAGGTTAAGTGAGACAATACAACATAGAGTTCTTAGCAAAGTAGATGGCCCAATAGTCGTTTTACTATTCATCAAGGCTATTTCATGAATTACACGATAACAGACAACTCATCATCCAAAATCACCGCACCGGCGATCCTTCCGCCTCAGCCTTCCAAGTAGCTGGAATTATAGGCGCGCACTACCACGCCCGGCTAATTTTTTGATTTATTGTAGAGATGAGGTTTCACCAATTTGCCCAGGTGGGTCTCGAACCCGCGGGCTCAGGCAATCCACTCACCTCAGCCTCCCAAAGGCGCGGGATTACAGGCTGAGCCACCGAGCCCGGCTCATATATCTTCTTTTGAGAAGTATCTATTCATGTCTTTTGCCCACTTTTTAAAGGGGCAGTTTGTTTTTTTCCTTTTGGCGCGTTTGAGTTCCTTGTGGATTCTAGATGTTAGGCCTTTGTCAGATATAGAGTTGGCAAATATTTATTCCCATTCTGTGTGCTGTCTCCCTGCCCTCTTGATGATTTCTTTTGCTTTGCAGAAGCTTGTTAATTTGATGAGGTCCCACTTGTCTATCTTATTTCATTGTTTGTTTTTTTTGAGTTGGAGTCTCACTCTGTCACCCAGACTGGAGTGCAGTGGCACGCTCCCGGCCACCGCAGCCTCGACCTGCTGAGCTCCGGCGATCCTTCCGCCTCAGCCTTCCAAGTAGCCGGAACTACAGGCGAGCACTACCACACCTGGCTAATTTTTTTTTTTGATTTACTGTAGAGATGAGGTCTCGCCAAGTTGCCCAGGCGAGTCTCGAACCCGCGGGCTCAGGCAATCCACTCACCTCAGCCTCCCAATATCTTATTTCTTAAGGTATTGGCCTTTAGGGTTCTGAATTGGAATTGGTTCCCAGTTTCAATTTCCATAAGGGTGTCTCCTGCGCTTTCTAAGATTCTTATAGTTGGAGGTTTTACACTTCGATCTTTGATCCATTTAAAGTTAATTTTTGTGTATGGTGATAGGTAGGGGACCTGTTTAATCTTCTGCATGTGGTCAGCCAGTTTTCCCAGCACCATTTACTGAATAGTTCTCCTCTCCCCATTGGTTGTTGCTGGAGACTTTGTCAAAGATTAGTTGGTTGAGAAATTGAGGCTTTGCTTCCAGAATCTCTATCCTGTTCCATTGGTCTATGTGCCTGTTTTTGTACCAATACCAGGCTGTTTTGATTACTGTAGCCTTATAGTAAAGTTTGAAGTCTGAAAGTGTGTTACCTCCTGCTTTGTTTCTTTTGCTAAGGATTGTTTTGGCTATTCGTGGTCATTTATGTTTCCATATGAATTTCTGTATTGTCATTTCCAAGTCTGAGAAGAATGATATTGGTAACTTAATGGGTATTGCGTTGAATCTCTAGATTGCCTTTGGTAGGATGGACATCTTAACAATGTTGATTCTTCCTATCCATGAGCATGGAATATTTTTCCATTTGTGTCTTCTTGATTTCTTTGAGCAGTGTTTTATAATTCTCATTGTAAAGGTCTTTCACTTCTCTGGTTAGGAAGATGACGAGGTATTTCATTTCCTTGGTGGCTGTTGCAAATGGAATTGAGCTTTTTATTTGAGTCTCTGCCTGCTTGTTGTTGGTGTATAAGAATGTAACTGTCTTTTGCACATTTATTTTGTACCCTGAGACTTTGCCAAAGTCCTTTATCAGTGCAAGGAGGTTTTTGACAGATTCTCTCGGATTTTCAATGTACAGGATCATATCATTAGCAAAGAGGGATAGCTTTGACATCCTCTTTTCCTATTTGGATTCCCCTGATTTCCTTCTCTTGTCTAATTGCCCGAGCTAGCTCTTCCAATACAATATTGAACAAGAGGGGTGAGAGTGGGCTGCATTGTCTTGTTCCAGTTTTCAGGGGAAATGTTTCTAGTTTCTGTCCAGTTAGCAATATGTTAGCTGTGGGTTTGTCGTAGATGGCGCTTATTATTTTGAGGTATGTTCCTTCTATACCTAGGTGTTTGAAGGTTTTTATGAAGAAGGGATGCTGGATTTTATCAAAGGCTTTTTCTGCATCTAATGAGATAATCATGTGGTTCTTGTTTTTACATCTGTTGATGTATATTTAATGATATTTATGGTCACGGCTGCTGTTTTAGATAGGTGGGGGAAGGCTTCTCTGAGGAAGTGATATTGAGCAAGGCCTTGAATGAAATGAGGGAGAATGAACAGGTG
>CAUYQG010076510.1:0-12123 GCA_963574415.1 Tarsius wallacei | reverse complement strand
AAATCAAAGAAGAAATTGAAAGATTCCTGGAAACAAGTGAAAATGAAGAAACATCCTACCAAAACCTCTGGGATGCCATGAAATCAGTTCTAAGACAGGAATTTATATCTCTGTGAGCATACATCAAGAAAATGGAAAGATCACAAGATGAGAGCCTAATAAATCAGCTAAGGGAGCTGGAAAGAGAAGACTACCAAAACCCCACCTTTAGCAGAAGAATCCAACTCAACAAAATAAGAGCCCAAATATGGGGCACAGAAGACAAAAATATTATAGAAAATATCTACAAAACAAAAAGCTGTTTCTTTGAAAGAATTAACAAGATTGATGGACCCCTTGCCAGAATAACCAAGAAAAAGCCCAAATAAACACAATCAGAAATACAAAAGATCAAATCACAACTGACCCCAAAGAAATACAAAAGATTATCAAAGATTACTAAGTACACCTATATGGGAATAAAATCGATAGCCTAAATGAAATGGAGGACTTTCTGACAACACACAACCTCTCCAGGTTGAAACAAGAAGACACTGAGACATTAAATAGACCAACAACAACCCAGGAAATTGACTCTGTCATACGAAAACTACCTACAAAAAGCAGCCCTGAACTGGATGGCTTTCCAGCAGAATTCTACAAAACATACAAGGAGGAGCTGATACCAATCCTATTGAAAGTTTTCCAGGTAATTGAGAAACAAGAAATTCTCCCCAAATCATTTTACGAAACTAACATCACACTGATACTCAAACCGGGTAAAGATCCAACAAAAAAAGAGGACTACAGGCCAATATCCCTTATGAACATAGATGCAAAAATCCTCATCAAGATTCTAGGTAATCGGATCCAAAAACACACCTCAAAAATCATCCACCATGACCAAGCAGACTTCATCCCTAGGATGCAGGACTGGTTCAACATTTGCAAAACCAAAATTGTATTTAAAAACATCCATAGATGTAAAAACAAGAAACATATAATCATATCATTAGATGTAGAAAAAGCTTTTGATAAAATCAGGCATTCCTTCTTGATAAATACCCTAAAACACCTAGGTATAGAAGGAACATACCTCAAAATAGTAAGTGCCATCTACAATAAACCCATAGCTAACATATTTTTAAATGAACAGAAACTGGAACTATTTCCCCTGAAAACTGGGACAACACACAGCTGCCCACTCACACCCCTCTTGTTCAACATTGTGTTGGAAGTCCTAGCTAAGGCAATTAGATAAGAGAAGGAAATCAGGGGTATCCAAATAGGAAAAGAGGAAGTTCAGTTATCCCTCTTTGCTGAAGATATGAACCTAAACCTTGAAAATCAAAGAGAATGTGTCAAAACCTGCTTTACTGCTAAAGAACTTTGGGAAATCTCATGGTACAAAATAAATGTACAAAAGACAGTTGCATTCCTGTACATCAACAACAAGCAAGCAGAGACCTGAATTAAAAGCACAATCCCATTTACAATAGCCACCAAAAACATGAAATACCTCAGCATCTTCCTAACCAGAGAGGTGAAAGACCTTTACAATGAGAACTACAAAACACTGCTCAAAGAAATTCAAGAAGACACAAACAATTGGAAAAATATTCCATGCACATGGATAGGAAGAATCAACATTGTTAAAATGTCCATCCTACCAAACGCAATCTACAGATTCAATGCAATACCCATTAAGTTACCAACATCATTCTTCTCAGACCTGGAAATGGCAATACAGAAATTCATATGGAAACATAAATGACCACGAATAGCCAAAACAATCCTTAGCAAAAGAAACAAGCGGGAGGTTGTTTCTTCCAGACTTCAAACTTTACTATAAGGCTACAGTAATCAAAACCGCCTGGTATTGATACAAAAACAGGCATATTGACCAATTGAACAGGATAGAGATTCTGGAAGCAAAACCTCAATTTCTCAACCAACTCATCTTTGACAAAGCCTCCAACAACAGCCACTGGAGAGAGGAAAACCTATTCAGTAAATGGTGCTGGGAAAACTGGCATGCAGAAGATTGAAACAGGACCGCTACCTATCACCATACATAAAAATTAACTCTAAATGGATCAAAGACCTAAATGTGAAACCTCAAATTATAAGAATCTTAGAAAACACAGGAAACACCCTTATGGAAATTGAAACTGGCAACTAATTCCTATTCAACCCGAAGTGTCTATACCTTAAGAAATAAGATAAGACAAGTGGGACCTCATCAAACTGACGAGCTTCTGCAAAGCAAAAGAAACCATCAAGAGAGCAGAGAGACAGCCCACAGAATGGGAAAACATATTTGCCAACTGTATATCTGACAAAGGCCTAACATCTAGGATCTACAAGAAACTCAAATGCGCCAAAAGGAAAAAAACAAACAGCCCCATTAAAAAGTGGGTAAAAGACATGAATAGACACTTCTCAAAAGAAGAGATTCAGGCAGCCAACAGACACTTGATAAAGGGCTCAGCCTCACTCAGCATCAGAGAAATGCAAATCAAAACCACATTGAGAACCAGGAAGAATGGCCATCATTAATAAAACAAACAACAACAGATGCTAGCGAGAATATGGAGAAAAAGGAACGCTTCTACCCTGCTGGTGGGAATACAAACTATTGCATCCTCTTTGGAAGACAATGTGGTAATTTATGAAAGAATTAGAAATTGACCTTCGATATGACCCAGCAATTCCACTATTGGGAATATACCCAGAAGAACTCAAATCATTCTACAAAAAAGATACCTGCACACGTATGTTTGTTGCAGCTCTATTCACAATAGCAAAAACATGGAACCAATCATGTTGCCCATTGAAGCTGGACTGGATTTAAAAAATGTAGTATATACACACAATGGAATATTATGCAGCCATAAAGAAGGGCAAACATATGGATGGACTTCACAGCTACTTGGATGGATTTAGAGTCTATCATACTCAGTGATCTATCATGGAAGCAAAGAGCAGAGTACTATATGTTCTCACTCATAAGCGGACCTTGAACAATTATAATGCTATAAGAAAGCGACTGGCAATAGTGGGAAACTGTCAAGTAAGGCGGAGTGGGGTAGGCAGTTGAGGGAAACTGCTAGGGGTAGGAGGTGCACACCTCATCAACAAAGATACCCACATAATCAATGTTTTTATACCTAACCCTGAATTGTACCCCACATCTTTATAATAAATAAATAAAGACAGAAAGAAATTCAACTACTGTCAAAAAATAAATAAATAAAACTGTAATAATCAAGACAGTGCAGTGTTGGCAAAGATAGACAAACAGGTCACTAGAGCAGAATGGAGAGCTCAGAAATAGACCCACACGTATATAGGCAACTGATTTTTGACAATGGTGCAAAAGGAACTTAATGGAGAAAATAATCTTTTCAACAAATGTTTCTGGGACATTTGAATATCTATATGAAAAAAGCTACTTTGAATTATACCCTCTACCACATACAAAAATTGACCATACACAAATATACATGTGCATATATCCATATGCAAAAAGTCTACTTTGAATTATACCCTTTACCATATACAGAAATTAACTAATAATGCATCACAGATATAATGTAAAAATATAAAACGGTAGAATTTCTTTTTATTTATTTATTATAAAGATGTGGGGTACAATTAAAAAAAAACACAGGAGAAAATCTTTGAGACCTTGGGCTTTGGGTTAGACAAATATTTCTTAAACACATCATCAAAGGCACAACCCAAAAGAGGAAAAAAACCCAGTAGAATGGAACTTAATATTTGCAAATTATATACTTGATATAGGACTTATCTCAAGAATATATAAAGAATTTTCAAAACTCAATAATAAGCAAACTACTCAATTTTTTTTAAAGAGCAAAGAGTTTGAACAGAAACTTTACCAAAAAGATATATGAATAGAAAAAGAGCTTAGCCCAGTGTGGTGGCATATGCCTATAATCCCAGCTACTTGTGAGGCTGAACGAGAGAATTGCTTGAGCCCAGGAGTTTGAATCTAGCCTGGGCAGCATAGGGAGACCCTGTCTCTAAAAATAAAAATTGTTTTAATGAGCACATGAAAAGATATCATTAGTTTTAGTAAGTAAATGCAAATTAAAATCACAGTGAGATCCCACTAAACACTCAACCGAAAAGCTGCAACTAAAATGTCTAACCATACCAAATACTGGTGAAGATGTGGAACAACTGGAACTCCTGTTCACCACTGGTGGAAATTGAATTGGCTCAGCTACTCCAGAAGAAAGTTGCACAGCTTCTTAAAAGTTAAAAACTTGGAATGCTGAGGCGGAAGGATTGCCTGAGCCCAGCAGGTCAACACTGGGGTGGCCATGAGTGTTCCATGGCACTCCAGCCTGGGTGACAGAGACTCCAACACACACACACACACAAAAGTTAAACACACACACAATAATCTATCTATTTCATTCTTAGGTATTTACCCAAGAGAAATGAAAACAAATGTTTGAATGAAACCATACAAAAATTTGTACACAAATATTCATGACAGTTTTATTTGTACGAGCCAAAGACTAGAAATAACTCAAATGTCCCATCAAAAGGTGAGGTGAGAGATCAACCAATCTGGCATGTCCATACTTAAGCAATAAAAAGTAGTGAACTACTTTTTTTTTTTTTTTTGAGTCAGAGTCTCACTCTTGCCTGGGCTAGAGTGCAGTGGCAGGCTCAAGGCCACCGCAGCCTCGACCTGCTTGGCTCAGGCAGTCCTTCCACCTCAGCCTTCCAAGTAGCTGGAACTACAGGCACACGCTACCACGCCCAGCTTATTTTTTGATTTATTGTTGAGATAAGGTCTCACCAAGTTGCCTGGGCTGTTCTTGAACCCCTGAGCTCAGGTAATCCTTTTACCTCAGCCTCCCAGAGTACTGGGATTACAGGTTTGAGCCACCGCACCCAACCTATTAATACATGCAGCAGCATGAATGAATTTCAGATTACTTATAGTACAGTAAAGGGAGCCAAACAATAAAAGAAACTGTATTATTCTATTTATATAAAATTATGTAAAATTTTAGAAAATTCAAACTAATATAGTGACAGAAAATAGATCAGTTGTTTCCCAGGCTGGGGAGGGGAGATAGGAAGGTTTGAAAAGAGGCATAAGGGAACTTTTGGAGATAATGGATATGTTTATTATCTAGCCTATGGTGATAATTTTACAGGGGTATGCATAAGTCAAAATTTATACACTTTTTAAACTTTATTGTGGTAAGTACATATTAAACCTGCCCTGTTAACAAATGTTAAATTATAATATATTATTATTAGCTATTATACACTTTTTACACTTAAATATGTGCAGTTTTTATGTCAATTATACTTTAATAAAGATTTTTTAAAATGTCAAAGACTTCTTGCTTAAAGACTTCATTACCTAAGTAGAAGTATTGTATTGTTCTACATTTGTTTCTTTTGATTATATGCTGCAGTGATTTCTGGTAAGGTTAGACTTCTCATTTTTCAGCAATACAAGATTACTTTGTTAAAGGTCTGTTTTATTATTAAGGACACTACAAATATTTTAAAGGACACTACAAATATTTTATTTCTGGGAGAAATAAAAACATCTACTTCAAAAAAGAATTAGAAATACTATATATTAAAGAAGATTGTATGAATGTTTACAATGCTGATTGTTTTAAAATTCAATAATTGGCAAGTGCATTCACAGTTTTCAGATTTATCTCAGGTACCCATTAAAACAGGCAATTACGATGGACGCAGTGGTTCATGCCTGTAATCCAGACCTCTTCTCTACAAAAAAAAAATTAAAAATTAGCCAGATGTGATGGTGTGTACCTATAATCCCAGCTACTTAGGAGACTGAGGTGGAAGGATAGCCTGAGCCCAGAAAGTTGAGTCTGTGGTGAACTGTGATCATGCCACTGTACTCCAGCCTGGGCAACAGAATGAGACCCCGGTTCAATAATGATAATAATAGTAGTAAAATACAATTACAAAAGAGCACCCCTTGTGAAAATATACATTCTCATGAATAAAGATATATCCACCACTTTTTAAGTTCATTTAATATCAGAGCTTCAATTTCTGAAGCTTTGTTTGTTCTTTTTGGCCTTTCTTCTCCAAAGGTAAATGGCACAGCAGATTGTTTAAAGACAAAGTTGCATTTCAACAAGCTGATCTTAGGATTTGTTCATGTTCTATGCTTGCAGTTATTTATTGCTTTATAAAGGTTATAGGTAGGTAAATATAGCTAAAGGTCAATGAAATAGAGCACTTTACAGAACACTCTATTGGTTTATCATATTACAACTTTTAGCATGTTAAATTATTTTAAATGATGAATATCTTAGAAATATTAGACCTGAGATATTCATGACATATCTAAATGGAAATAGATGTTTTTCAAATACTTAGAGAAATATGCTATAACTTACTTTTATAATCTACTCTGTGGTAATTCTATGCTAAAAGTAAGGGCTAAAAGCAAAGGCCTGCTTATTCAAAAATTTGAGGAATGAGGTATTAATGATTAACATATTCTGGCTTGTGGGAGTTGTCATATAATATATACCTGAATTTCTAATTTTTCTAATAAAATACTATAAAAGTCATTAAAATGAGGCTCTATAATACCTAAAATGATCCTGATAAAGAAGGATAAAGTGAGAGGAATCACTCTACCTTGATGTTAAGGCTTCTTATATAGCTAAAATAATCAGCACTGTATGCTATCGATGGAAGAAAATATGGCTAGATCTATGGAATAGAATAGAGACCCAGAAACAGACCTATCAATAGCCATATTTTAACTATTATAGTTTTACAGGATGTTACCTTGAGGGAAATTGAGCAAAGGGTACAAGAAATTTCTCTGTATTACTTCTTATAATTGAATATGAACCTACAATTATCTCAAAATAAAAAGTCTAATTTTTAAAAGACAACAAAAATAATAAGAAATTAAATCTGTTCCTGCTTTGTTTTAAAATAAAATACAAGACTTTATAGTTTGGGGGGGTTCATGATGAGCATGAATCATACATAAGGACTATTAAGATCTTATTATTTGAAATCGCTAGTTAATTGGATTTTCAATGAATGGGCATTGCAGTATACAAGAATTATATTGAAAGGACCTCTGATTGTTCTGATGATTACTCAGCAACCTCTTCCACAAACTAGGAAGGCAAACCTCAATTGCTTTTCAACCTGGAAAGCTGCCTGGTGTGTAACCTATGTCTAGTCATCTGCAGTTTTCATGTAATGCAGTAGGAAAAGGATGCTCTTCACCAGTACATCGGAATACTTAGATTTACTTAGATTTTTGCCTGTATCTATTTCATAGTCTTGATATGTAAAAGTAAGATTGTCAAGTATGTACAAAATTGAATCACAACATTAAAATATTTGTATGAGATTACATTTGTACACTATATAAGCAAGTAATCCAACCTGGGATATAATGATGGATGTTATACTTGTGAAGGTTTGTTTTGTTCTGTTTTTGCCCTAAATAATGATCTTACTCAAGAGCTTAATATTATGATAGCTGGTAAAAATACATTTTGAATTAGATAAAAAGTTTTCAAACATAATCTCATAAACTCTTAGAGGGTTAGAAACCTATAGATTGTTGGAAATGTTTCATAAAATTCTTTTTCAAAACATAGTTGTAAAAATTTAAAAAGTATATTTTTTCTGCCGCTCCATTCTCACAACAACCATCTTGATTTATGCTCCATTCTCACAACAACCATCTTGATTCATGCCCTTACCTCACATGATTTGTTTGAATAACTTAAGCAGCTTAGTAATTTCTTTGCCTCTGACCTATTTCTCACCTCCCACCCTTAATCCATCCTGCAGACTATCCCCAGAGTGATCTTTCTAATAAGCAATCTGCTCACTCACTCTCTGCTTGAAAACCAATCATTGCTTCTGATTGCCTAATTTACAAGTCTAAACTTGGTTGGGCATCCGAAGTCTTCTAAAATTCAGACCTACCTTGCCAATATTATACGTGCCATTCCGAAATAAGCATTCTATACTCCATGTAGGCCATACTTGGTCTTCTCAGAACATACCAACTTTTTTCTCATGCAGGTCCTTCTGTTTAGAATGCCCATCTTTGTCTCTGCTTGGTTAATTATGTCACTTCCCCTCTGAAGCTGTCCTCAACATTCTAAGACAGTTCATCACTCCTACTTTTTGCTCTCATGGGATTTTATATGGAATAATAACTACTATTTATTGAGCGCTTACTAGGTACCAGGCACTGTGCCTAACCAAGCACTTTACAGACGTGATCTCATTTAATCTTCCCAGCAGTCCTATGAGGTAATGTGGCATTTTCATGGTGTCTTCTCATTCATTGTTTTCATGTCTATCTCATTAGGAGAGATTGATTTTACCCATCTTATCTGAACCATCACCTACTATAAAGTCTAATCAAATCAGGTACTTAATAAATGTTTGTTGAGTGAGTGAATGATAGAATGAATCAAGTGAAATAAACAAATTCAATAAAGTGTTTTTAAAAAGTAACTTGCTAGAAAGAACTGACTTTACCAGAGCACTGGGAATATGCTTTTTAATTCAAATATCTCTCTCCTTGCCTCAGCATGCTACCTGAAATCCCCATGGTTCTCAAGAATGCTTCTACTTTTTTAAAAAATTTTTTATTCTTACTCCCACCAACTTAGATTATACCCTGTCTTGCCATATACTTAATCTACTCATCTACTGTCAGAATGTCTCCTTTTTTATTACTACACACCTTGGAGGAGATCCATCCTAAAATATGAGTCGAATTGTATATTTCTTTGTTCAAAAATTATACATTTTCTAGAAGGAATCCTTTTTCCCAGCTTGAATTTCAAAGATCTCTATAATCCAACCCCAAATTTATATTCCACTACATTCTAAATCCTATAGTCCAATCAATCAGAAATAGTCCCATTCTCACCTCCATACCTTTGTTCATTATAATCACTCTGCTTGTCTGGGTTGTCTCTTTTTTCACATTGTCTATAAAAATTCTGTCTCTTCCATGATGCTTTCCTAGAATACACCAATCAGAGATGACCTTTTTTTCTCCCTATGTGCTTATTCCACTGACAGAAAACTTGTAAGACATTTTGAATTTTAAATGTATCTCCCATATTCAAAAGTTAGCTCGTTGAGGGATCAAGTAAACCTTTTAAGTTAACTGCCCACCTCATAAATAATTCCCTTTTTGGAATAAGTGTCCTCAAGGGTGAATCCTCTGCAGCTGTGCTTCTACTAGATTAGCCTGTTTCTTGGAACATAAGTGAGTAGATGATGAATGGACACGTGGCCATGCTGGGCTGGCTAGATTATCTCTCCAGAGACTATGTACTTGTGACAGAAAAGCCTCTTCATCTAGGTCTGTCTAATAAATGGAGGAGCCGGGAACTAGAGAACGGTTGCCCTTAACCAGTAGTGATGGACCTGTGAGGATGTGTAGGTACAGCATCAGATTCAGAGCACAAATATATGTAGAGACCTTGAGTAGCCATACATAGTATCCTCATAACTGGAGAGGCAAGGGAAGTTGGGCTTCAGAAATAGCAGAATGAACCAAATATCTGAGGACAAAAACAAAGAAAAGACCAAAAATCTGCAGATTAGCAGAGGCAGGGGGAGGGAGAAGATACTTCCTGATTCCTTCCACCTTGCCTAATACTGAGTATAGGCTCTAAAAAGTGAGCATTGCTTGTGATTTTCCTGAGGAAATTCAATATTCTTTCAATAAGCTCCCCTTTTTAAAATTTTTAGTTCTGGGGCAAAATAATTTGTGTTTTACTCATCTAATCTCTGAAGGCCAAGAGTAGCTTTTCATAGTAACTTGCAATGTCAGGCACCTGGTGGACATATGTTGAATGTAGATTAGGCCACTGGTACTTAACTTTGGCTTATTAGCAATACCTTAGATGTTTTTAAATCTATTGATGCCTGCATCCACTGCAGAACAATTAAATTCAATCTGGGTTGGATGGGAGGACACTTACATTGTTGTTGTTGTTGTTTTTAAGATTTCATGATAATTGTCAAATGAGTTCAGAGTTTATCTTCTTTGGGTTAGATGTTATAAAACTACACTGAGGAAGAATTGTTAGCATACTAAGTCATTTTCATTTACTAACTTGTCTATGTTGAATCATTTGTCAGATTACACTGGGAAAAGATCTGGACAGTAGGATAGGCTAAGGGTAGCAGTGGGTAGAGGGTAGAGGAAAGTGCATAAAAAAGGAAGAACAGGCACACTGAGTTTAGTACATATTTTTACCAAACAGTAAATTATCAGGATATAAGGAGTATTTGCATAAGCCAGTAGCTGTCAAACAGAAGGAAATGGGTTACCGTAGTCTATTTCATCCCAAAAGTAAAAAATTCTAATTTAAAAGGTATTTTATTTTTTAAATTTTGTTATAATTTTAGTTGGAAGATCAAGATAGGACAATATAACATCCTAGTAAGATCAGCATAATCTCTAGGTCAACATAATTAACAAGTGGTCATAGTCCAACATCTAATCATTAGTTCTATACTAATAAGCTAATGAGTAATAATGCCACGATTAGGAGGCAGCATACACTTCTAGGAATATTAAAATGTATATTTTAAGGCTCTAGTCCTGAGTTTCCCACACCTTTCACTGAAATCAAATATAACTATATCTTGCTTAAAATGTTGGTACTGTACCTCTTTCTGATGGATTCTGTCTTGTATTGTGGCTATTTCAGTGTTTGTCTTTTGCCTTCTAATAATTACAAGTTCTTTGAGAGAAGCAGTCATGGTATTCATCTTTTTATCTCTCACAAGAATTCTTTTTCTATTTAGAGCATGTTAGTTTTATTTGTTGTGTTAGATTGTATCAGTTAGGTATAAGTTCTGCTGCAAATAATGGTTAACCCTACCACAGTTGCTTAGAGTGTGGATTTATTTTTCTCATATAACAAGAAATCCAGAGATAGGCAGGCCAACGTTGGCACAGCTTCTCAAGAAAACCATTAGGGACACACATTCTTTCCATCTTTCTGCTTCTGCTGTCCTTAGTGTTTATCTTGACACTTTATGGTCACAAAATGCCTGATGCATTTCTAGGCACTGCATTTGTTGCAGGCAAGAGGGAGACAGGCTCAAAAGACCAAAAGGAACATTCCAGCTCAGTCTATCCTTTTTAAAAGGTTTTCTGAAATCTCAGCCAGTAACAGCTCATTGATCAGAACTGGATACATGGTTTACCCCTAGACCAATACTAGGAGACCTCTAGGGAGAAAGAAACTGTGGGTAGGGCTTAGGACAGCCAGAAACATTGTACCACAAAGTTTGATTCTAATTAGAGTTGAAAGAAGTATTAAAGATTATTTGGCACCTCTGACAAAGAACTGACAGATGAAAAACAGTGGTCCAGAAATGTCTGAGATCCATAGCCAGGTACTGACAGAACAGAGACTAAACTAAGATCCAGCTATTAGAATTCTGGGCCATTTCAACATTCCATTTTTCTATACACAGACCATTAGAAGTACCTACTTTAGAAGCTACAATTCATTTCCAAGGACAGAATTTAGAGTATTGGAACTTTGTTTCAACTGTCTGCAACATAACCTTCCCCTTCCTATAAATCTTCAGAGCAACAAGTCGGAAGATAGACCCTATAGTCCCTTGACTTGAAAGACAGCAAAATAAAACAACAGATGCTGGAGAGGATGTGGGGAAAAGGGAACACTCCTACACTGTTGGTGGAAGGGTAAACTAGTACAACCTCTGTGGAAAACAGTTTGGCAATTCCTAAAAGATCTAAAAATCGATCTTCCATATGATCCTGCAATCTCCCTGCTGGGAATATACCCGGAGGAACTCAAATCACTCTATGAAAAAGATACCCGCACGTGCATGTTTATTGCAGCATTATTTACAATAGCAAAAACATGGAACCAACTGTGCTGTCCATCGAAAGAAGACTGGATTTTAAAAAGTGTGGTACATATACATGATGAAATATTACACAGCCATAAAGACAAAATTAAGAACTTCACAGCAACTTGGATGGACTTAGAGTCTATAATACTGAGTGATCTATCACAGAAACAAAGAACGGAGTATCACATG
>CAUYQG010076506.1:0-30403 GCA_963574415.1 Tarsius wallacei | reverse complement strand
AAATCAAAAATTAGCCAGGCGTGGTAGCGTGCGCTTGTAATTCCGGCTACTTGGAAGGCTGAGGCGGAAGGATCACCGGAGCCCAGCAGGTCGAGGCTGCGGTGGCCAGGAGCGGCCACTGCACTCCAGTCTGGGCGACAGTGTGAGACTCCAACTCCAAAAAAAAAAAAAAAGAACTTTTTTCTCTGTAAAGTATTAGACTTGAAGTCCAAAGTTAAACTAGGGCCTTACTTGATAATGGTAAGACTCACTCCTACCTTATCAGCTCTGATTTCCCTGCCTAGAAGTCAGCATTATAGTTGCCATGATTTGTTTCAACTGAGATTAAGTGTACTGAAACACCGATGAACCAAAAATGTGATGTTTCTCTTGTTGAATCTTTAAACAAAATTAGTGCATGTCTATTAAATATGAGCTCAAGTAACATCTGTGAATAAAATAGCCAAAGTTCATTGACCTAGAGTGGATTATATTCTAACTGATGTGACTACTGAGTCACCTCTGTACACCATTTAAAATGGCATATCTAATCTAACAGTTATGATTCAAAACTTTCATGAGTTTCAATACACTTGGAAAACTTAAATGCAAGTATTTTTATAACATAAGTAATAGCTTTCACATTATGTTATTTGTTTATTAGGGTTGCAATATTTGCTTCACCCTTTGGTCTTTCCTTATTCTACTCAGTTTTCCTAGTCAATTTCCTAAACGTTAATTGACTTTGACTCAGGATTTTTCTCACTACTAATACATACTGAAAAAAAAAAAGGAATAAAAACGTCAATGTGGTAGGTGATCTATTTATATCCTATAATGTGGCTAATTGTTTTTACTGGACTGAGGATAATCTCTTTATGATCACTAAAACTGAAAATTAAATATAGGCCTGACTTCCTCTACAATACTTTTTGTACTGTTCATTGCATGGGTGCCTCTTATGCCAGGTTAGGTAACAATATGCCAGAGGGGAAAGTGAGTATCTTCTTGCATCTAAGATTGAACTAAGATTTTAATTTTGTGCAAAAACTAACACAAACTCATACACATGTTTAAGATGGAACAAATAAAGTAAAGCAAATTAGAATGAAACTTGTGTTTGCAATGAGTCACTTAAATTATTTTCCCAAACTCTCTGGTTTATGCAATCAGAACTTTGGAATGTGCTTTGGGAAAACACTGACCCACACTCAAAACTTTACCAACAGCCAGGATATCATTTCTGAGTTAGAGACCAGTAATGGACTTGCATCTCTACTCGGACGTTCCAGAGACATCTCAGAATCAACATGCTTGAAATTTGATGTATCCACATTCTCACATAACAATTGCTCTCCTGTCTGTATTTGTTTTTTCACTTACTGGAAGCATGACCCACTCTTTCACAAAGCTTTTTCTATTCAACTTATTTCACATTTTTCATTCATCTTCTACTTCTATCCCTACTGCTATTGTCTAATTTTTTATTATTTCATTTAAACTTGATCTAAAATTACCTCACCAATGCACCTGCTTCCAGTATTTTCTGCTCTCAAGTGATCTTTCCACAGGGTGCAAAATTTTTTCTAAAACATTAATAATATCATGCCATTTACCTGTTCAAAACCTTTCACTGGTTCCTCATAACCTACTATAAAATTTAACTGTATTAACCCAACAATAAAGGCCTTAATGACTTACTCTATGTCTTCCTATGCAATTTTGTCTCCTGCTGCTTCACCCCCAACATTGTTTACTCAAATCATTCTCTAATGCAATTCCCAAGAGACTTCATCTTACAAGATACATCTCTCTTTGCTAGTTACCATCTTGAACACCTTGCAAATTTCTACCTCTCTTTTATTGGTCTGTTTAATGACCTTACTGAAGCCCTTTCTGGTGATTTTTCCCAATATAGAATCTGTTAGGCTCACCATGCGAACTCTCTGCCTCATTGCAATGTTGCATTAATTTATATAGGGATCTAATTCTTCACTAGATTGGAAATTTCTAAGGGGCAACAACTGATTCTTTTTTTATCTTTGCATTCCCAGCATCTACCATATTAGCTACACATACAACCATACCACTCTTCTCCTTCAAAAGACGTCTCCTTATTTCCAATGTCAACTCCTTGTTAGAGTCACTAGTTTCTTGCTCATCTCAGCTGTTAATATTCTAGTATCTTCTTCTTGTCCTCTAAATCTGAGTAGTCTTTGAACAGTTGTTTCCCCTTTGTTTCTTCCTCTAAATTAAATGGGAGATGGAAACACACATGGATAAGCTTTTGAGATAAAGAATGTCCTTCCAGAGACTGACACTACGTTCACCAAAGTGTGATTTTAGATATAATGCAAGACAAAAATAGTAGTATGAAAAACTAAGAAAGGCATAGCAGAAATGAATATACTTCTTACTCGAACCAGATCTCTCATAGAATTGAAATAGAAGGAATTCTTCTGAATTGAAGCAGAGGGGAGGAAATTTTGCAGACATACTAGTTTCCAGGATTCAGTCTTTTGTTTGTTTTTTGTTATGTTTTTGTTTTTATATTTTATTTTAAAGATGTGGGGTGCAATTCAGGGTTAGGTATACAAATGTTCATTATGCAGACACCTTGTTGATGAGATGTGCCCCTCCCTCCCCTGGCAGTTTCCCTCAATTGTCAATCTCACCACCCTCCTTCCCTAGCAGTTTCTTACTACTACTAATCCTCTTCTTATAATATTATGATAATTGTTCAAGGTCTGCTTATAAGTGAGAACATAACGGTACTCTGTTCTTTGTTTCTTTGATAGATCACTGAGTATGATTGACACTAAATCCACCCAAGTTGCTGCAAAGTCCATATGCTTGTCCTTTTTTATGGCTGCGTAATATTCCATCATGTATATGTACCACATTTTTTAATCCAGTCCAGGTTCAATGGGCAGCATGGTTGATTCTGTGTTTTCACTATTGTGAACCGAGCTGCAACAAACATGTGTGTATAGGAATTTTTTTTGTAGAATGACTTGCGTTCCTCTGGTTATATTCCCAGTAGGGGGATTGCTGGATCATATGGAAGGTCAATTTCTAGTTTTTTTCAGAAATCGCCACTGTCTTCTAATGCACTAGTTTGCATTCCCACCAGCAGTGTAGTAGAGGTGTTCCTTTTTCTTCACTTCCTCGCCTGTATCTGTTGTTGCTTGTTTTATTAATGATGGCTATTCTTGCTGAGGTTAGGTGATATCTTAAAGTGGTTTTGATTGGCATTTCTCTGGTGCTGAGTGAGGCTCAGCACTTTTTCATGTGTCTGTTGGTTGCCTGCATATCTTTTGAGAAGTGTCTATTCATGTCTTTTGCTCACTTTTTAGTGGGACTGTTTGTCTTATTCTTTTCGGCGTGTTTGAGTTCCTTGTAGATCCTAGATGTTAGGCCTTTGTCAGATATACAGTAGGCAAATATTTTTTTCCCATTCTGTGGGCTGTCTCCCTGCTCTTTTGATGGTTTCTTTTGTTTTGCAGAAGCTCGTTAGTTTGATGAGGTCCCACTTGTCTATCTTATTTTTATGGTATGGGCACTTAGGGTTCTGTTCAGGAATTGGTTTCCAGTTTCAATTTCCATAATGGTTTCTCCTGCGTTTTCTAAGGTTCTTATAGTCTGAAGTTTTATGTTTAGGCTTTGATCCATTTAGAGTTAATTTTTATGTATGGTTATAGGTAGGGGTCCTGTTTCAATCTTTTGCATGTGATCAGTCAGTTTTCCCAGCACCATTTACTGGGTAGGTTCTCCTCTCCCCAGAGGTTGTTATTAGAGGCTTTGTTAAAGATGAGCTCATTGAGAAATTGAGGCTTTGCTTTCAGAAGCTCTATCCTGTTCCATTGGTCTATATGCTTGTTCTTGTACTAATACTAGGCTGTTACTGTAGACTTATAGTAAAGTTTGAAGTCTGGAAGTGTGATACCTCCTTCTTTGTTTCTTTTGCTAAGAATTGTTTGACTATTCATGGTCATTTATGTCTCCATATGAATTTTTGTATTGTCATTTCCAGATCTGAGAAGAATGATGTTTTTAATTTAATGGGTATTTCATTGAATCTGTAGATCGCCTTTGAGTAGGATGGACATCTTAGCAAAGTTGACTCTTCCTTTCCATGAGCATGGAATATTTTTCCATTTGTTTGTATCTTCTTGGATTTCTTTGAGCAGTATAAACTGGCTTGAAAATGGCTTGCATCATAGATACCATTAGTATGCTCACATACCATTAGTAGAACTAGTCACACCAAAACCCATTCACATAGCCCCAACCGGGCTGCATAGGAGTGTGAAAAATTTAGATTTTCTGTGTGTCAATAAAAGGAAATTAAAAGAGAATTTGGCTAATGTGTCATTGTAGCCATCACAGTAACCTAATATGTACTATCTTTTAGTTGTACAAAAACACTGTCCCCTTTAAAAAAAAAACTTACCCCATATTTAACCATGTATACACATGTAATTAGGGATTAAATATCTTGAAAATACAATATTAAAGGAAGAGGTAAAAGAAGAAAACATTTTCAGTCAAAATATCAATAACTAGTGACATATATATTTCTCTTTTACTAAAAGGTTATTAGAAAGTAGAAAATAGTAGGTTAAAATTAGAGGGAATGGGACTGTCTTATACTGTATTAGCAATTGACTTCTGGAGAGTTACTTAAGAACACTAAAGTTCAACTTCTTCATTTATAAAATGAAAAAAATAAGACTTTTGACCAAAGTTGCTTTTAGAATTAACAAGTATATGTTAAATATGTATACTAATATTTGCTAAAGAGAAATTGCTCAAAATAGAGACTGTTACACACAAAATTATGATTTTTTTTCTATCATTATTACTATTATATAGATAGACAAATAAAATTCTGTCCTTTCCCAAAGAATGAGAACTTCATTTCAAGTAATCTAAATCAAAATTTCCCATATATTATGTGGTAATCTTTTGGTAGCAAAGTGAAAATTGCAAAGATAAAATTTTGAAATGAAAAAACTGAAAATGCATGTGTTACAAATCCTTTTATGGCTGTTCCATATCATCAGAAGGTATTTAGAAGTCTCTGCACAATCCAGCACCCACCTTCCTCTCCAACCTTACCTCTTACTACCCCTTCCCCTTGCTTTCTGCTCTTCAGATCTATGGGCTTTCATTTCATCCCTAAAATACATCTCCATTCAGGGCTGCTTTGCCCAGCCTGCTTACTTTGATAACAAAAGAAAGAAAAAGAATCCTCTAGGCAGAGGAAACAGCCTGTACTTTCTGATAGCTAAAGCATCGCTTTCTAATAAAAGCTATTTCTTTGTTTGCTGTTGTAAAACTTTTGGAGGTACCACTGTTGCAATGGCAGTCATTGGAATCACTATGTCAACATTACATAGAAATTCAAGAGCCCACACTTGCATTGTTCTTACTTAAGTCTCTACTAATGCTGCTGGAAACTGCAGTCTCATGCAGGCATCTTTTCTGCTGCTATTACTGCACTCATAGTCACAAACTGGAAGCAGGAAAAAAATGTCTTATGCCTTATTTTTTTTTTGTTTGAGCCTCCTGAAATTGACTCCTATTACTAAGAAAGCTAGATGAAAGAGTTGTCTAAGCAATGCAGTTTTCAGTCTTCCAGCCCTGGAGTTGCCAAAGACAATGAATATGGAGTGACAGCAGACAATCTGCAAACATCCTACTCTACATTCCCACAGGATTATATCGCTCAACATCATGGCATCTTTCACTTTTGCAGTTCACTTGTGTATTTTTTTTAATTCATATCTCTCTCAAAGGAATGGAATTTTCATAAATATAATGGAAATCATCTCATATTTGCATTTTATTTTGTGCAACTGACATAAAACCTGGCTTACAGTAGGCATGCAGTAAATATTAAGAATGAGTGATATGACATAGTTAATTGTAAGATATCACAAGTCATTTGATAAAAAATAATTACTAATATGCTACCAATACATACTGAAACATGACCATATACTGAATAAAGTGAATTATTAATTTTTGATATAATTGTGAATTCGCTCCAAAGTTCTCATGTGATAATGTGAATTTACTCCTGGCATTAATATAATCTATTTTGAATGAGTAAGGAAAGGGACAAGAGTAACAGAAATACACATCAACAATATCTTATCGAAACCACTGTCCAGGCCAGGTGTCATTGCATACCTGTAATCCCAGCACTTTGGGAGGCCAAGGCAGGAGGATCGCTTAAGCCCAGGAGTTTGTGACCAGCCTGGGCAACATAGTGAGAACTTGTCTCTACAAAAATAAAAAAATTGGCCCAGTGTGGTGGCACGCATTTGTAGGCCCAGCTACTTGGGAAGCTGAAGCAATAGGATCACTGCAGTGAGCCACAATCGTGCCACTGCACTCCAGCCTGGGTGACAGAGTAAGACCTCCAACTCAGGAAGCACACACACACACACACACACACACCAAAACACAGTCCAGAGTCATGTTAGGTGTGTGGCAGAGGTTGGACCACACATTGATGACAAAAACTTGTTGGATAATAGCTGACCTAGAAGATCCTTCCAGCACAACTCAGTGTTCTCCAAGGAATTTCAAGGCTTCTGCCCTCAAATTTCCTTTAGCTTCTTCTGTCCTTGCAGTCCTAGAAAATTCATGTCTTTTACTATCTGTTTACTAGATAATTTGTTAATGCATTCAAGGTTTGTTTCGCTGTACTCAAGTCATTAAACAAATTTGTGATTTATAACGGAATTAGTGCAAGAAATAATGGATAAAATAGGAGCTTAAAGCACTTAACATCTATAAAGAGCTGCAGATGGGCTAAATCGTGTTTTGAACATGTTTATACATTTTGCAACTTTTCTATGCTCTCTAGCAACTCCATGCTGTGAGCTCTAGCTGTACATCCTTGAAGAAACAGTTGAGTTTTGGCTTATAATATTTTAGATTACCTTAACAGATGTAGTACTAAATATCTGGCATTTATTTTAATGTTGTTATAACATAGATGAATTTTTTTTCTTGTTCTCTGTGTATGTTTTCTACCTTTTAAAGACTTTTTAAGAGCAAGACAAGTTTTGTCTCGCACTCATTGATTCACACACATACACAGGCCACCTCACATGGAATTTGGCAAAATAAATTTAATTGAAAAATGGAAGCAATTTCAGTCATGTATAACTGATGTTAATTATAAGGCAATGAAATTTATATTAATAAAAGGAATTTAAAAGAACTACTGAAAAGTGCTCATTGGTTGTTACTTTTTATCTTCTTTTGTCTTTCTATTGTATAAGAAAACACATGCAAAAAGGAGAGTTTCCCTTTTGTTCATGCACATAAAAGATAACTGGTGACCCTTCGATAAAATTGTTTTATTACTTAATAAATGCATAAAGGAAGGTTTCTATGGTTTCAAATGACTTATTTTTGCTGCCATGTACATGGTATTATTTCAAAACAAGGAAATTTATAAATTCAAGAATAAACTCTTAGCTCTTCTGAGCTTATTTAGAATTTTACTCTTCTAATTTATAAATGCTCCTAAACTAAAAACTCTTCTTAACTTACGAGAAAGAAAAATAGAGTTTAAAATAAAAAACAATAGCATCAAATTAATATCCTTCTTAGACCTTGATACTCTATTGGGGTTACATCTAGCTAAAATGTTTTTTGAAAAGCATAGTAGCATCTAATTTTGGAGTTATTATAAAATCACTGGGAGTTTCAGTTTTACTTCAAAGCTATTTTGGAATTTTACTTTTTCAAATTTGGGAATTTAAAAAATACATTAAATGTCTTAAATAGATTACCTCACTCCAATTTTTGAATTATCAATTCCTTTTCTGCATCTTGGGGATATGTATTTCAAATATCAGAATATCATTTTCACTCTCTGGTATCTATATGAACAAAAGTATTATTTATTTTCTTTCATATGTTCAATTTCTATCATAATTTTAATTTGTACATTTTAGAATAGTTAGAGCTGGAAGAACCCCTTACTAAACACTTAAAAAAATTATGCCTGTATAAGCTTAAGGTCACCGACCACATTCTTACAGTTATCTAATGTTAAAGCTAGGAATAGAACACCCAAACTTCAGAACTACTCCTGTCTCCAGAAATAGTTCAAATTGACAAAAAACAAAACAAAACCCTGAGACTTTTAAAACAAAAAGATGACAGTAAAATCTGAATGATAGAACAGTTATTTCCAAAATATTTGGTTTTAGAGAACAGTGTGATCAATTTTAGAGGCAATTTGCATAATTATGTTTTATTAGGCAAATATTAAAATTACTTTGCTTCCCTGAATAAACAATGACTGATGATAATGGAGATAATTGAGGAATGGAGTTGACAGTAGTTGGCAACATTTTTCCAGAATGTTAATATATGCCTTAGATAAAAGGCAAAACCCCAAATAATTGTAGTTAATTAGAAGTTATCATAGAAATAACTAAAAAGGAGTAACAATCTCAGAAGAAAACATAATCATTCACATGTTTATATAGCTGTTGAGATATTATTTGTTATTTTAAAAATTTAGGCTCCCTGATTCCTTTAAGACTTTTTGGTTTAGAAGCCTTGATTTAGAAACACTACAGAGAGGTAACCGTAGTGTTATCTAGCCACAGTGATCTGAAAAAGTAACACTAATATAATATTTAATTTTAGTTGGGAGAAGAGCATGCTTTTCTTCCTTTTTTGTATTTAAAAACGTATTTATTATAAGTTGATTTAAAGCAATTTTACCAATTAAATAGAGTTCCTTACTTTAACACATAAAAGAGTAAATACCTTATTTGCATCTTGTAATATATTAACTCACTTTTAGCTTTTCTTTACCAGCTTAATATGAATTTTAAATCAGGGTCAAAGGCTTGTCTTTGACCTTCGGTTTTGCATGGAAATGTCCCGAATGCCACTCCTCTCCCTCACAGGACCCTCTGTGCTGGCATGGCCACTCTCTACTTCTTTCCTGCTTGTGGTGTGTGGACCACTGATTAGTGTGCTTTCAGTAGATTAACAGTGTCTTGTTCTGGTCACTTTTGTAACTGGAGGCAGATAGAGAAGAAGTGGGTACGAGTTTAGTCTTTGACCTTCTCCCTCAACGCGGAATTCAAATGTAGTCACATATTTATTCTTACCGTTGATTGTTCACTTTTTCACATTTTCTATTAGCACAGACACCAATCAATATCTCCTCTTGTAAAGGAATCACCAGGACCCTGCATATGGTAGGGGAAGGTGGGATGACACAGAGTGAGGCCAAGATGAGTCATGACATGAACTATTGTGTCATGGTTGTGTCCACTAAGTGACAAGTTTGTGCCCAGCTTGCAGGGCACAAGCTGCCTGTGGTGACTCCTGTGCTGGTGCAAGTGTTGGGCAGCCCTGCAGGAGCCCCAACACCCCAAAGTTGCATTTCTCTTCCTTCACTGACAACGCTCGGCCATCATCCACCCCAAATACAATGCCATGCAGTGTTTTTACACTGTGGGGTTGGGCTTCCTGCTTCAGGGAGAAAGTGCACTCGTACCCTTTTCCTTCATTACTGCTTAGACCTTTGTGTTAAGTCAAAGCCCCAGCTTAGACTCCACTTTTTTCAATGATATTTTACTGTAGGAGTCTGGTTTCCTTTCCCCATGAGTGGATCATTTTGAAAACATCCTGTACTACTCTCGTTTCTTTACCTTTCAATCTCAGGGAGGAGCAATGAGTTGAGATTTCTGTCCTCACTCTCACCATCGTGATCACAGTTTCCTGCTAATGTCCTGTGATGATCAAGGAAGAGGGAGAAACTTTGGAAATCAAAGTCCCCATAAAGTTAAAGAAGTTTGAATATATCCTTTTATAGGTTTCTCACTGTCTTCATCTCCTCCACGTGCTGTCATTTAGGTGTCTATTTACCTGCCGCTTCTTCCGGGAGATATAAATCAATTGACCAATCAATTCTGCCTGCTCAAGCTCACTTTTTATACAAGTGTGGACATCGTGATCTGACCTGGGTCAAAATTGCCAATTCAGCCAAGCTTAACTCCCTTCAATGTTTCTCATTTTCTTCTAGGATCATCTTGCCAATGCTATATTCATTGTTGCAATCTACCAAAAATGATTCATGTTTCCCACTGAAACAGTTCCTACTGTTTCAAGGATCCAGCAACTGGTCATGTTACTCACATTAGTGGGGAATATTTATAACCAGAAAGCTCACTGGGTTTGCAGTCAGCCAGACCTAATTCCAAAATCCTGAGAAAATGAAAATAAAGAGAGAAGGAACAGAAGGAACAGAGTAAGTGAGCAATGATGAATGAGGAAAGAAGTAAAAGCTGCTCTTGTGCTCATGGTTATTATTGTACTTGGACTGTGCCACTCAGAAACTGAAATGAATGATGTGGTGTTTATATTTAAATGGAGTTTTCCATTAACTTCAGCAGTATAAATAATGAATACTGAATTTTTTAAAAGGTTTGCATAGTGAAACTTTAAAGGAAATTCCAAGGGGGGTAGGGGAAGCATTCGGACTTCGGTCATTTTTAAAAGTAAATATGTTGCATAACAAATTGTCCAGATGTCATCAGATGCAGATTCCAATGAAAGATTTCACTACTGAATTCAGTAACAGGAAGCATCATCTATGACCATTTCCTTCTGCGAAAAATGAGTCCAGCTGAATCCTTGGGATTCAAGCCCATGATGTGTGAAGTGAAATCTATCAGTAGAAACCAAATCAAGTGAAGAACAGGAAAACTTTTGAGAAGTTCTAAAAAAAAAAAAAAGAGTTTAAAAAGTATAGGATAGTAGTTATTTGCATATCACAGAACAAATTTAAATGTATTAAGTGTAAGAGACAATTTAAGAGTTCAATTTGCAGCTCTAATTTGTTTTGAAATAGGTACACTCTAATTCATGGTAGTTTTTTTTGTAAGAGTCAGTAGCTATCTCAAATTTACTATACATATACATATCAATACTTATACATTCATTTACTTGTACATATGTAACAATTTATATACATGCCTAATTTTCCAACTTTCCTGTGAGTATTTGTTGATTTCCCATGCTGGCAATGACATTTCCTAGGCAATGTCATCCTTCATTTATACTGAAATAAGACTGGCCATTTATTAAGTATTCATCAGTGCTGAAACAATTTTTTTCGGATTCCTGGTGGCTTCATACAGTTTGTTTTAATATCAAATCAAAATAATTATTTTCTTTATCCATGTGATGTTTTCTTAGACATTTGCTAATGGTCTAACTTATTTTTTTCATCCAGAAATATAGGTATTTTTTGGTAAGTAATTTGGAGTGAATAAATTATCAGCAGACTTGAATTTTGGTAATCCAAGTGTTAAAGTCAGCAAATACCACAATCTGCATTTGATTCCTGTGCTTTTCCTGTTATTTACCAAGTGTCTCCTTCTGTGCCATAAATAATTTAGAGTTCAAAGTGAACCATTCCTCTAAGTGCTAGAAAGCCCCAAATCACGTTTATTTCATTTGCTAATGTTTTCCTCATATAACCAGAACCCAAAACCACTCCTCATGCCCTCTAATTTCAAACAAAAGTCTTTTATAATGCCAACTTTAAGCATTTTTTTTTCTGGAAAAAGGTAGAAGAATACATTTAATATGCAATAAGAATTGATTATATGACACTTTTTATTATTAGTGATTCTACAATTTTACAAGAAACTCATACACAGATCTACATTTGATATGACAAAAAATCAGAATATGAATTGATTGGGAAAAGGTTTTACTGATATCTGTTATTCAACAGTGGCATTTAAAGAATAAGGGAATTTAAATTTACAAGTAATTTGAGTCAACATATACATATAGCTAACCTGCAACCCTTCAAAGAATACAATTCCAAGTCTAGTTGAATATTTTTTTAGGAGAATGTCTTGTGAATAATTTTAAATATTCATCTCTCATGTTGTAAAAGTGACAGAGCAAATTTTCACAGTAGTGGAAATTGTTTCGCTACTTTATTGTGGTGTTGTTCTTACATTGAAAAGCAGCCATTTCATATGTTTTTGTTAGTTTTAGCTATGTAACCTTGAAACAATGTTTAGAATGAGAAAACATCTAACAGAAGATCTAGTCCATACTCTCATGCCCATGCCTGAGAAAGGAGAGGTTTAAAAGATTTCACTTTCCCAGAGTTACAAAGTTAAATTGCAGTAGGTTTGAAATTAAAACCCCAGGATTCTTATGAGAGATTTGTGAAAGTCTGAAACTTTTCAAAAATATATACCACAGACAGGCTTAAGGTATTATGATTAAGGTATTATTGTTAACAACTAACAGTACCAAACAGTATCTAACATCTTGTCAGTCATTTAAATGCCTTACTCAAAACCTAAACATGAAAAATTCTTCGGTCTTAGTTCAAATTTAAAAAAATCAAGAGTTTTAAGAAATTTTGTCAGAACTTGTTTACCTATTTATGTATGTAGTCTTCATCTGCTTTATCTTCAGCGTATAATGAGAGCAATATTAAGCACTGACTGCAAAAAAGAGCATAACACCAGATATCTCTAGGCTTGTTTGCTCATTTCATAAATGTGGGCAATTACTAATGTTATATGGCTTTTTGTGAGGACTGGCTGTGGTGACGTATATAAAGAGCTTAAAACAGTGTCTGGCACATAGTAACTTAAAAAACAAGTTTTTAATTGCTATTACTAAGTGATTGGCTTTAGTAAATCACCATCTTCTCCAAAACATCTGATTCAATTACTCTATTTTACATAAAACTTCGTTTCCTGTTCATGAAATTTGTAGGTACCACATCCCCTTGTTTAACTATAATAATTCCGTTATTATTGAAGGAAAAGAGACTAAAGTAATATCTCTCAAACACGTACAATAAGCCAAACACTGGGTGTTCCATATATCACTTAATTTGGTTTTCACAGTAATCTCATAAGGTAGGTATTAAATAAAACTCCCTATTGTTTAAGCATGGACACTCAGTTCAGAGATTGACTTGACTAAAACTCCATTGCAATATGAGATGCTGAATTCAAATCTAACTATGCCTTCTTTGTAATCTCATCAATATCTAGTCCATCAGGAAGACTTCAAAATTCAAATAGGCATGCAAATTTAAAAATAAAAAAAATCTGGTTTACTTACTTCTTCTGATAGAAAAAAAACAAATTTTGTTTAAATCACTTACAATCCCATATCGCCATGTCATCTAACATCAAAAAGCAACGGAGGATTACAATCACAAACTAGTAGGCTTGCTTCCAAGTTCTACCTCATAATGCTTACATTGGGTAACCAAACTCCTGAGTTGGTCAAACTTGAGCTTAGGTTTGAGAACCCTGGAAATTCTCATCTATAAACATAGGAAATAGTTCCTCCCTTCCGTGTTTCCTCAAGTTTTCCCAACAAGAAAATGGGAAATCAGGTATTTAAAACGTATGTATTAAAAATAAGATCATGTGATACAATGTGATCTACCATCTTCTTAAGATTACAAGGTCGAGAGTCTTACTGGACACCATATCTCTAAGCAGTAACAGACACTTTGCTTCATGAAAGTAACTCAGTTGCTGTCTTCCTTCTCAAATATTAAATGTGCTATCTTCAGAAACCATTGTGCTTATGCAAAACAAAAAGAATAAAAATCTCCGCAAAGTTTACACGCTACAATTTACTATGCATGCTGTCAGAAACTTTCCAACAGATGATGTAAAAAAAACCTTTTGGAAGTTTAGTTATGATGCATGTTGTTCAGGAAATTTTGGACTTGTTCTATTAGCGCTCAGATGGCTGTAATGAAGCCAGATGCTGGGGAGACTTGGCAGGTGTACAAATGAAGTTAGAAACGTACATGTTTATCACTTAGACGCTGCATATACCTACTGTTCTTCTTCGCCAAAAGGTAACAATTCCACATTTTATAGGCAATTGTCTTTCCTTTTTTATCCCAGAGGCTCACCAAAATTCGATAAGTTTATTTTAGTGAAAACCACCTTGCTGCACTCAGCATCTTGTCTAAGCAAAATTCCTTAAAATAAAATGAGCAGGAGCCATTACTGCAGAGAGAACAAAGCCAAAATGATCACAAGCCCATTTCTTTTCAAATGAGCTCATTACTATTAATTTCTCCTGTCCTTAGAGAATATGTGAAAAGGCAAGTTCATCAGGAGAGTAAAATAAATGTTAAAAAACAAAGTTAGTAAAAATATCTCCCCCCTTCAATATTGCATCCAAAGTAAGTCAATCCCATAGGACACTAACTCTCAACGGCACAGTCTCTGAATAGATAATTTTAGATGATTAGCTATGCATGCTTCTGGAAGCATACATGAATGTTTTGACATTGGTATCAAACAGAATCTAAATGTTTGTAGAACCACCTCAGTAAATACATATAATTCAGCAGATTTCATTCCCAAAAAACCTATGACTTTCCCTTTTTTTGGAAATCTATGGAAGTTTTATAATTGGAAAGAATATAATAATAGAGACCACAAAAATAAAAATAAATGATAGCATTTAAAGACTTGCCCTCTGTAGACCAAATTCTGAGTGTCCCTACAATGCCCTAAGTAGGGCTTTGATATGCACAACGGGACCACATGGCTAACAGGTAAGGCTTTAGATGAGAAGAATGAGAGTGAGGTAAATAAACATTTCATTTCTGTGGTACCTTCTCCAAATTTCCTTCTCTACTACTTGTTGTTTGACGTTGGGCTTCTACTGAACTATTGTGCCCCTAGTTTTTAATCTACAAAATGGGGTGAGTAATAGTTCTTACATTCTATCGAATAAAATAAGAGACTATATGTTCACACTAACATGTACTCTGGCACAGAGTAAGAGCCAACAAATGTTAGTTTTATGAATTTGGACTGTATTTTCTCTCTTCTCGTCTCTTTGTCCTTTCCCAAATAAAGAGTGTAATAAGATAAGCATAAACTTGCTTCTCTGCCTTTGGAAAGGTCCAGGTAAGGTTTGCGATCACAGAGAGCATATATGTTTTTGAAGGCATAAACTTTTTTTTTTCTGTGAGCTAAGTTTTCTATGCATCTTCAACATAGTAAATCTTCAGCTCTAAGATCAGTAAAAAGAACAAGGTATACTGCTTGATGTCATATGAACCTTAAGTTGAAAAAGCAAAAGGAATCTCCTTGGCTCATAGAAGGTCCATCCCATTTCAGCACAATGAAAGACAAAGTAGGGATTGGAGGTTATTGGCATCATTATCTATTGTAAATCTTCCTGTAAGCCTGCAGCACCAGGAAGTCATCAAAAATTGGGAGTTTGGGATTTTGTGTAATTGCCTTAAAGTCAACACCATAATCTCTCTCTCTCTCTCTCTCTTTCATTTTATAGTCTAAGTATTCATCGATGTATAGAGGGTGCCAAAAAATAAAGTATACGCTTTTTAAGAAAGGAGAAAAAAACTGTATTAAAATTGTAACACTCAATAGATACCGATAACAAAATATGAATACAAGTCAAGTTTGACTTCTGCAATTACAAGAGGTGCTCAGAGTGGTTACCTTCAGCGTAATCAGTAATACATAGATAACATCTCTTTAAATGTGCATATATTTTTGGCATACCTGATATATTCAAATTGTTATTTTTTTCCCAACAGAGAGAATCTTTATCATTATCAAAATGTCTTCTAGCTGGGCGCAGTGGCTCAAGCCTGTAATCCCAGCACTTTGGGAGGTGGAGGCGAAAGGATTGCCCAAGCTCAGGGGTTTGAGACCAGCCTGAGCAACATGGCAAGTCCTTGTCTCAACAATAAATCATAAAATATACCGGGTATGGTGGCACACACCTGTGGCTCCTGTTGCTTAGAAAGTTGAGGAAGAGGGATCACCTGAGCCAAGTAGGTCAATGCTGCAGTGGCCATGAGCATGCCACTTCACTCTAGTCTGGGCAACAGAATGAGACTCTGACTCAAAAAAAAAAAAGTCTTCTGATCCTTTTCCCTGGTGAGTTCACTTACTAATATGCCAGTTCAAGCAGCCACACATACAAAGCAGGAATGCTACTGATTAGCCTATCTCTGAATAATCTGAATAATGCTGTCAAACATTTCATTTAAACTGAAAGGCTCTGCAAAGCCAAAGAAACCATTGAGAGAGCAAGGAGACAGCCCACAGACTGGGAAAAAGTATTTGCCAACTGTGTATCTGACAAAGGCCTAACATCTAGGATCTACAAGGAACTCAAGTGTGCAGAAAAGAAAAAAAGCAAACAGGCCCATTACAAAGTGAACAAAAGATATGAATAGATACTTCTCAAAAGAAGATATACAAGCAGCCAACAGACACATGAAAAGATGCCCAGCATCACTATTCATCAAAGAAATGCAAATTAAAACCACAATGAGATACCAGCTAACTCCAGTCAGGATGGCCATCATCAATAACTCAAAAAAACAACAGATGCTGGAGAGGATGTGGGGAAAAGGGAACACTTACTACACTGTTGGTGGGAGTGTAAACTAGTACAGCCTCTGTGGAAAACAGTGTGGCGATTCCTAAAAGATCTAAAAATTAACCTCCCATACTACGCCACAATCGCCCTACTGGAAATATACCCAGAGAAACTCAACTCACTCTATGAATAAGATACCTGCACACGTATGTTTATTGCAGCATTATTCACAATAGCAAAAACATGGAACCAACCATGCTGCCCATCGAAAGAGGGACTGGATTTAAAAAATGTGGTACATATATACGACAGATTATTACATAGTCATAAGGAAGGACAAAATTATGAACTTTGCAGCAACTTGGATGGATTTAGAGTCTATCGTATTGAGTGATCTATCACAGAAACAAAGAACCGCGTATCACGTTCTCACTCATAGGCGAACCTTGAACAATTATCATAATACTATAAGAAAGGGACTGGCAGTAGTGGGAAACTACCGGGGGTGGGGTGCACACCTCATCAACACGGGTACCAGCATAATGAACATTTGTATATCTACCCCTGAATTGTACCCCACATATTTAAAATTAAAAAAAACCCCAAAAAACACACCTTTCAAAGAAGTGATTCTCAGTGTTTCTTAGCATTCAAACAGGTAAAAAAAAATTACTGGAAAATGGAAAGTGAGAAAGTATTATTTCATTTAAAAGTTAGGGAATCCCAAGTATTAAGTAAGTAAGAATCACATTGATGACACATTTATATTCAAATCCAAAGCAGAAAAATAAACCAATTTAATATTTGATTTCTGGTGCTTGCAATTATATTTAAAATGCTCATAACCTATATATCACTATCATAAGATTTTCAAAGCAAAGGAAATGCAAAGATGGACTGATTCTTAACATGTATATACATTTTTTATTGCATAAGATTGAAAATTTCAAAATCACAAACAATTTTTCCTTAGCCTACCTGACGGTGATTGCATTGCTAATAATAACAAATAAGTTAACCATAAAATAAAAGCTCCCTTGCAATGCTACACGGCTCCCTAATCTCTACTGCATTCCTCTGAAGAAAGCCACGAAGAATACCTTACAGAAAAAGGCTTTGCTCTTGATCAACCCAAATATATAGAGAGTTTTGAATAATTTATCTAGAGCTGTCAATGCACATGCCCTAATGTACTCTTTCAACATGAATGCTACAGAAAACAAAAGAGCCAACTCATTGTTTCTCCTTCAGGCTCTAAAATTTCACCACTGTAGAACTATCACAGCAGCTAAAAAAAATCCATGGATGATGGATGAAATTGGAGGAGATCATCTGATCATCAAAATTCAGAAGTTTTTGCTTTGTTTTGTTTTGTTTTAAGATTGTACCTTATTTGTAGTCCTTTAAATTTTATTTTGTGTGTTTTTCTCCTTAAAATGAGATTTATTTTACAAATAATGGCATCCAGGATCCAGAACCTAATTATTTTTTAATTTAATGCATTGCCCATATTTTATTTATTTGATCTTCTCAAAAGTGTATTCCAAGGTATAGCCATTATTTTTTAGCTACAAGCAAAGTAAAATATATAGCTTTTGCCTACATTTCTGGGTGAAACACACTCTAGTCCACATACTATTTGTACTTGATTTAAAATATTCAAGCTATGAATATTCAGTTATAAATGGTAGGTAAAAGATGAGCATATTGAGGAACTGCATTGTATGGTTCTTTTATTTGAGATTGTGTTGGTTCAATATTTTATTACAGATAAACTAAGAAAAAAGTCAGTCTGGGTTATAGAGATAAAAATCAAAAAAGAGTCAATATGTGCAAGGGTGGAAGAGTTTGACACATGTGCCTTTCACATTCTGGACACAGACCAGAGAAAGACATGTATCTTGCTTCATCATCCAGTAATATACACACACATGCACACACACAGTCACAAACACATGCATAAGGAGATAATGAGCTAAATAAAATTTTCATGAAATCCCACTTGTCATTATTATGTGGTACATATTCTGATATTTTCTAACCTATCTATGCATGTTATCTCATCCCATCCTATTCTATTCTCTTTCACTTGTGTTGGAACAACTTTTGTGCTCCAAATACTTACTGCGACCTTTGCTGTGCATCGAGGAGGTAGGGTTTAATCTCAGCTGCATCAAGTATTTCTGCCCTGAGACTTCTCAAACACCTCTGCTTGGGACTTGATAAGAATGCAATCATTCTATTCTATATGCATAAAGTGTGAAGTAAATAACATACTTTGGGTAATCCTTGACTATTAGAGTATCAGAATCAGTGAAAAAGTACTCCTCTCTGCCATCTTCTGAGACACATGACTAACGTTTTTTCAGTTACACCAGTGGGATCTCTTTAGCCCCTCATGCCATAGTCATGACAGCCTAATACTCCTATGGGTTTTTTACTTCTTCCCTGTTTCACTACTCTCAGCCCTCAACTAATAGTTCTTGGGATCAAATTTCTAATGAACCATTTGCACGTATACTCTAGCCTCAGTGATCACATTTGGGAAAACCCTAGGGTAAGATATCACTAGATTTTTTTAAATGATGATTTTGAATGGATTGTATGACTCATTATAATTAATTTCCCAAACTGTAATCTAGGTCTTGAGAAGAAGAAGAAAAACCCAAATGAAAATAACGACTCCTGGGTGATGGAAAAGATGAAGAATTCTTATGCCAATTCTCACATGAAGTAACTTGTAAACCACCTTTGATGAAGGCTACTCAGGAGATCAAGTGTAACATAGCTAAGATGAAAGTTTATCATCTCCACTCACTGCTGCCTGCTTTTAAGATTTCATGTGAAGACAGAATGTAAATCCTGCATTTCCATTCAATTCACAAGTATTTATTAAGTTTCTACAGCGTTGAAGGCTGGAATGTTTTTAGAAGATAGCTGAAACATATCTGTCTTTCTGTAACAAGAAATTAGAAGTCGCATGGGCACTGTTGATGATTTCAAACTCTTTGTTAGGAAAAATTAGGGGCTTTGAAGTGAAATGCAAAAATTAAAAGTGATAAATTGTCTATATATTATATAGAGAATTTTAAAATTTTGAATAAAATTTGATGGTTGGAGGTTAACTTCACAGATGAAAAATATTTAGAAAAAAAGAACATAAATAAAAAACAATTAGGTAACCTGTACAACAGAAAAGAATGACAGATACAGAACTCTGGCATCAGATTCTTATACATGAATAACCAGAGAAAGATAAATAAAATAAACATGACATTTTATCATAAGTGACTATGTATGTCCACATAGGTATTATAGGGCTTCCTTGATCACTAAGGTTTATTGGCCATGCAAATTTCTTCTTCTTTGCATTTTGTCATCTTATCTTTGCCTATCAATCTGCTGGTTAGTTCTTTTCTGTGGATCTCTAGAAACTTTTTTACATATTCTGAATGGTAATCTTCTGTCAGTTATGTGTGTTACAGATGAAGTCTCGTACTTCATTAGTATTCCGAAAGAGTCCCAGTAGCATCTGACAAACTCTTCACTTGCCAGGCTGAATTTAAGTCAAAAATAGATAAGGACTCTGAAAGAGGGCACTGACTGTTTTCAGAAGTTTTATCTGTGGTCCAGAAACATAATGTCCCAGGAATCAAAAGAGTCTCTATCATTATGTTTCAGTCACTATGAAGATCAACAGGGAAGCCTAAAGGTGAGAATGGTGCAGAAACACTCCTGGTAGTTCAAAAGGCTTAACATCCATGTCTACTTACATTTCAGAATATTTAAAATGATCTGTAAACATCCGTATGGGACAAGAAAAAAGAAATTAAAAGTGCCACCTGCACTCGCCCCTTGTTAAGAACAAGACTATGGTCTTACCCAGTACAGTGGCATGCAGAAAGCGCTAAATAACGATTGAGCAATATTGTAGTGCTGTGAGTAGTACATCTTAAGAGGGATGCCAGCCACTGAAAACACATCAGCGATGCATGGTGAATATAGCAAGGAGTGGAAGGACCCTACCATGTGAAAATAATTGAGGGAACTGAACTTATTAAACCTGAGAAAAAGATGAAGTTAGTGGCATAATATATTCCTTTAAAAATCATGTGACTTTGATATGGAAGTTATATTAGAATCCATCTCTCAATGACAGAACAGGCCCATGAATGAAAATTTAAGAGGGGAAGATTAGGAACTTTCCAATTTAATTCAACAACAACAACAACAACAACAGCAGCAGCAACAATTTGTTATGCATACATTCTGTGCTGCACAGTGTGCTAGATACTGGGCTACAAAAATAATGGACCTGATATTAGTTCTCAAAGTGTTTTAAATAAGATAAAAGAGGCCAATAACTACAAAATTTAAATTAATAAAATGTTCCAAAGTAATGCAAACAGTGCCAAAAGAACACAGAGGATGCGGTGATTAATCCATTTAAATATGTTTAATCAGTTCATTGGTTACCTGGAGAGACACTGAGAACCCCAATACAGAAAGCAGTGAAGCCACATCTAAAATGGACTCAGATGCATTTGGAAGTGGACAATCAACACAACTGTGTAAAAGCTTACTGGGTTTGAAACAACAGGATCTAGATGATTGTATTTCCAAGAATGTGCTTACTAAACTATTCTAAAACAACATGGAATCAATGAGAGTGAAACATAATATCTTGTTCATGTATTACATCCGGGTTGTCAGCATACGATTTACAATCTAGATCAGGGATCGGAAAACTATGTCCAATGGGTCAAATTCAGCTTGCTGCCTGTTTTTGTAAACAAAGTTGTATTGGAATTCAGCCATGCTCATTAACTGATGTATTACCTGTGATTGTTTTCAGACCTCAAATTTGAGTAGCTGGAGAAGAGCTTCTGGTCTGAAAACCTAAAACATGAACTATCTAACTGTTCATAGAAAAAGTTAGTCAACTGCTTGCCTAGATGACCACCTGCTGGACACGTAGAAAGAGTGAATATTGTGTTAATATTGGATGAGATTATCTTAAACATGCTATGATACTTTAAAATTATGATTTTTTAAAACTGTTTGATCTAAAGCACATTGTTTTACTAATGTAGATAATTATGTCCCTATCTGTTAACAAATAAAGAACGATACTAACTCCCTAAGAGTAATAAAATTCTCATTATAATCATTACCATTCAATTGGATCATGTTCGTTTTTATCTCCAACCTAAAAATGATATTGCAAATCTGCTGATTACATCAGTTTCGCTGCTATTTCTGCTCAAAAAAAATTTAAATTGATTAGAGAACAGTTGAACTGATAATACTGTGGCAACAAGACCCTTGTGATGAGGTAATGCTTGCTGGATATTTAATGTTAATGAGGATTATGCAACCATTACTACTCTTAGAGTGCCAGTAATAGATGCTTTATTGTTATGTGAATAGAGATTCCATCCTCTCACTATTTTGCTGGCATACTGATTGATCTGGCAAAGTTTCCTGAACAATTGAATGCTCAGGTGTATTGTGAATGCAGGCAGGGCAGTATCAGTTGAAACTATCTTTCTAACTGAGTTGAAGTAACTAATTTTATAACATCAGGAAAGTCTATTAATCTATTTCTCAGCATTCAAGTCAATCCTGTCAAAAGTATATTGTATTTGATAGAAATGTGAGAACTGATTCTTTCGTGGACAGCTATGGTGGTCAGTCTTCAAAATGGCCCCAATGATGCTCATTTCCTCGTATTCACACCCTTGTGTCGTGCCTTTTCACACTGAAAACAGCTGTCTTGGATATTCAATAGGACACTGTAGCAATAATGGCAGATGATGTCTAAGGTTAGTTCATAAAGACATTGAGACTTCTACTTTGCTGTCTTGGATCACTTATTCTGGGGCAGTCCAACTGTTATCACATAAGGGTGTTTAAGAAGTCTTGTGGAGAAATAGCATAACAAGGAAATGAAGTCTTTGCCAAGAACGAGCAACAATACTCCAGCTACATGAATAAAAAAACCTTAGCAGCAGAAGCTCTAGCCCCAACAGAGCCTTCAGATGACTGCCAATATCTTGACTTTAACCTCATGAGAGACTGCAAGCCAGCGTCACCCTATTATTCTACTCCCCAAACTATAAGGAACAGAAGCTAAAAGATAATACATGTTTATTATTGTTTTAAGCCACTAAGTTTTTGGATAAATTGGAATGCACATTAGATGACTAGTACAGCAGCAATAGCCCTTCTTGAATTGTTATGGAGCCCTGCTTCACTGAAAGGATCTGTCTGCATGAAATAACCCTTGGTGTCTTAGTACACATGGTTCCAAACCAAAGGTCATACATCACCTTCATGCAAAACAGATGAGGCCCCCCTCTCTGGGTATATTCAACCCTAACAGGGCACCGAATTAATGTCTGGAATGTTGCAAAGGGAAATGCTTGGGACTAAGACACTGGCAAAGGTAGTAGCTCTACTCATCTGAAGACATGTGACATGGCACACAACTTCTAAACTTCATTTTAATAAAATTGAAGTAAGTCTTTGTCTCTTCCCAAGGACTGTGATGGCCAAATAGAGAGATGTGTGGAAAGGGCTATGCCCATGTAAGGAATTGCTACTCCTCAGCTCCTAGTTTAAAAGAGAAAGCGGGCTGGGCACGGTGTTTCAGATCTATAATATGTCTATAGTATAGACTACAAATTAACTGTATAAAATATATATAGCATAATTGATGGTGCTCTCAAGAAAAATAAAGAAGAGGAAGACCATAAAGAGTACAGGGAAAGTACAATTTTAAATAGAATTGCCAAAATGTCTTTATGGAGAAGGTGATATTCGAGCATACATCTGGTGAAGGTTAAAAAATGCCATGTGAGTCTTCAGCGGAAGAGCAGTTGTCAGTAAAGGAAACAACTAGTGCAAAGGTCTTCATGTGGGAGCATGGCTGATTTGTTTAAGGGGGTTTAAGGAGACCCATGTGGCCAAAGCAAAGTAAGCAAGGGGGAATTGTAACAGATGAGGCCAGAGGTTTTGACAGGAGTCCAGATCTTTTCCAATAACTTGGCTTGAAATGGAAAGCCATTAAAGAATCATGAGCATAGTGTTGATCCGATCTATGTTTTATAGGAAGTGGCAGATGTCAGAGACTGGAGAGAAGACTTGAACATTAATTCTAGTGAATGATGATTGCGGCTTGAACCAGAGTGGGAAAAGAAGACATGTTGAGAAATGGTCAGACTTTGGATATATTTCAAAGATTGGGCCAAAATGATTTGCTGATAGATTGAATCAGGGTTTTAGAGAAAGAGGATGATTCAAAGATTTTTGGAATGAGCAACTGGAAGAATAAAATTGCCTTGAAGTGATGAGAAAGACTGATGGAAAATCACCTTTTGAAAGAGAGAACATAAAGAGTTCATTTATGAGTGAATATGTTAACTATGAGATGATCATTAGACCATGAGATGTCCAGGTAAAAATGTGAAATAAGCAGTTATTTATGCAAGTTGGAGGTTCAAGGGGAAAGTTCATCTGGGCTGAAGATGTTCATTTAGGATTAGTCAAGATATAAATGATCTTTAATGTTGAGATTTTATGAAATTTAAAGGTAAAGGGTAGATAAAAAAAGAGAAGAGGTCAAAAGACTGAATTCTGGAACTCTTCAGTTTTAGAGATAGGAGATATCAGTAAAAAAGTTTGAGAATGAGCAACCTGTGACTCAGGAGAAAAACCATGACCCTGAAGTATCCTGAAAGCCAAGTGAAGACGACATTTTCAGGATGAGAAACTCTTCAACTGTGACAAACGCTGTTGATAGGTCAATAATGAGACTAAGAATAGAAACAATGAGGTCAATGGTAGCTGACAAGAGTAATTTCAGCCAAGTTGTAAGCATGAAAAGCCTGAATATTGTGTGCTCCAGGAAGAATAAAGGCTCAAGGAAATTAGAGAGTGCTAGGGACAACTGCTTTGAAAATTTTTTTCTTTAAAGTAATAGAAAATCTGATGCAGTAACTGGGAGAGAAGAAAGATCCAAGGATATTGGTTTTAAGGTGGGAGATATTACAGAAATTTTGATTTATGAGAAAAGTCTCAGTAGAGAGAAAAGTGAAAATGATAGAGCAGAGGAAGAAAATTTTCTGAAGTGATGTGCTTGAGTAGACAAGTAGGAAGGGTTGGTCATTGCTTAGAGAGCAGATTGCAAAAGACACAGTTTACAGACACAGGTCATGATAGGTGAAAAGATTTGCTTGCTGAGACTTTTGAAATTCTCTTCTGATTGTTTCAATATTCTCAGAAAAAGAGCATGCTTAGTCACAGACTGAGAATGAGCATAAAAGAGTAGGTGTTGGAGATTTGAAAAGAGAAAAGACAATTTGAAATTGGCATCAAGAAAAATGGGAGAGCTACTGGATTAGAAAACTACAATGTGAATTCCAGGCATCATTCAAAGCTCAATTTAAGTTTGTGGTCATATTCAGAGGGATGTGGTATGTTTTTCTTCAGCAGTGTTCTGTTCTGCTGTCTAGGAAGAAGTAGAAAGGAAGGAAGATTAAATGTACACATGACATATACTAGCTTTGCCAAGAGTGGAGCAAAGTGTGTGGAAGGCAAGGGAGGTAAGTGTGAAAGCCAGGAAATGGTTCTAATGACTAAAAATGGAATGTGAGCAAGGTAGGGAGGGAAATAGAAATATGAGAAGGGATAAGGGGTAATAAAAAGTGGTAGATCAACTGACAATTGGCCCATAAGTTAAAGAGATTGTTGTTGGGATTTTAAATCAAGTAAACTAAAAAGATAGGAAGTGGTTGTTGGAAATAAGATGTTCGTGCATGAGTTTTAGAGGGACTGCAGTGATCAGAAATGACAAGTTCTATGGTGTGAAAATCTTAAGAATTATGGTGGGAGTTGTGGTGGAGCAAGTGACCATAGAGCTAATGTCTTCAAGGAATGAAATAAAATGTCGAGAGTGAGATACCAGCTGCAAAGAGGAACATTGGATTGGATAGTCTCATTATGTGGAATTATGGGATTAAAGACTGAATGTTTTCAAAAGGAAGGGAGAATAATTGTCTGTAAACCATGATGACGACCAAGAAGGAAGATTATTGCACCTCTGAGAAAGGGAAATGTCATGTGAGATGGTGCCAACCTGTGCCACTTGAGATGACTACAGAGAAACAGTGTCCCCAGAAAAGAGGCAATTTTGAGCAAGAAAGTGAAAAGATTGCTCACAAGAGTATGAGAATGTGTGTGATTTGACTGATGACCAATTTTGTGTGGAATAATCAGTTCTATATTTTCATATTCCATTATTCAGTAATTTGATTATATATACAAGATGATAGAAGTAGAGAAGAAACAACCTGCACATATGCAGGTACTACTGAACCAGAGCACAGTTCATTTGAATTAATGATTTACCTAGAGCCAAGCACTAGCAATCCAGGCTGAGGGACTCGAGGGTACAGAGTTAGAGGAGCCACTGGGCTGTGCGAGATTCTTCTGTTCTATAGCTCCATAGTGTTGTGATAGACAAAATCTTGTGTTCCACTACCTAGTCAGATAAGAAGTAACACAATGGTATAAGATTTGGATAATAAGATAGTGACTCTGTAATCAAATGCAAATTTGGCAGGTGATAAAAATATATCCAAAACAAGGATTCACATGGTCAAGTAGAAAAGATACTCAACTAGACTTGGGTTCTAGTGTTATTTCCCCCACTATTTGCCAGACTTCTTTGGGCTTTAATTTTTCCTGCATATCAGCTGAGAGGGTTATACCAGATAAATTCTAAGGTCTTGAATTCAAAATTCGAATATTCTAACCTACTAACAAGACAAGTAATTCAAGTTTTATACAATAACTTTCTATTTACTCTACAATAGGGTATTTGAAATTTATATTTATTTATGTTTATAAAACTAGAGCTATAAATAAATAATATTAAATAAATATTTGTATTTAAATACAAATGAAAGAATGAAGTGAACTAAATGTCTATGCCAAACAAAAAGAATTATAACATTAATTATCTTTCCTGAATCTCAGGCGAAGGACAGCATTTTCCTAGATATTTCTCTCTCTCAACATTCCCAAGACTTTTCTTAGTTGATATTATTACTGATTTCCAATTAATACTTAACAACTGTAAACCCTAACAAAGAATGATGAAAGGAAGAATGGACACTATAAATAAAAAGTGGCATAACAATTGAAATGAAAAAAAAAGTAAAGCATTCATAGAAAAATATCATGTGTAAGATTTTATCCCTCATCCACCAAAGGTGGCAGACATAAAATAAACACAATGTTTGAGACCGATTACTCCATCACATTCAAAAGCAATATTTAACAACAACCTTTAAAGGCTGGGCACAGTAGCTCATGCTTGTAATTCCAGCTCTTTGGAAGACTGGGATGGGAGGTCACTTGAACCCAGGAGTTCAAGATCAGCCTGGGCAACATAACAAGAACCTCTCTCTACAATAAAAAAAATAAAATAAAATAAAAATAAAAATAATAATAATAATAATAATAATAAACTTTTATATTTATTTCCATTAACATTATTTTAGTTTTTCAATTTAAGTGGAGAAATAGAAAAAGAACCAAGGTGGTAGTAGTGGATATATAAAATAACATTTATGGCTGGGTTTGGTGGCTCAGCATGTAATCCCAGCACTTTGGGAGACCAAGGTGAGTGGATTGCCTGAGCCCATAGGTTCGAGACCAGCCGGGGTAACTCCGTAACACCTCATCTCTACAGTAATTTTTTTAAAAAAAATTATCATCTCTCACTCAAAGAGCAAGTAGTCAAAAATAAAAATATTGATATTGTGATGAAGTATTAATTCTCTACACTATGTATCTATTGCTATTACCCCAAAACTTTAATATCTTTTAAAAATACAGTTTTAAAAAAAAAACCTCTCACAATTTCTATTGGTCATGAATTCTTGAGTAGCTTAGATGGGCAGTTCTGACTTGGGATTTCCCATGATGTTGCAGTCAGATGTTGGTCAAGCCTGTGGTCAACTGAGTACTTGACTAGGGCAGGAGTGTCCATTTCCAAGGTGGCTCACTTATATGACTGGTAGGTCATTCATTGCTGGTGTTGTTGAAAGACCTCAGTTCTTCCCCACACAAACCTTTCTCTGGCCAATTGAGCGTCCTCACAATATGGCAACCGGCTTCCTTCAGAAACCACACAAGAGAGCTACAGCAAGGCAAAAGCTATCTCTTTTATGTCCTAGTCACACAGCAAGATTTTTCACCACATTCTAGTTACTAAAATGGGTCACAAGTTCAGTCCACTTTTGAGGGTAGAGAAATTAGGCTCTTCTTAGTGAAGGAAGGAAGAGCAGTAATTTGCAGAAATATTTTCACATCACCAAAGGCTACATGACAAATTAAGATTTGCTCATTTTTTTAAATCAAAAGATCGATTGTTTTAGTCTAACAGCTAACAAATTTATTTTAAAATATTTGATTTTTCTTTCTTCTTTTCTTTCTCCTTGTCTTCTTCCTCTTCCCCTTCATCTTCTGTAATTCTCTTCCCCTAAAATCTACCTTTTTACTCAATTGACCACTTCAGTTGTCTATTTTAGAATCTAGTACATATTGCCTAACTGTTTATTCCAAGGTCATCCAACAAAATGCGTAACTCAGCCTGAGTTTTCCAAGTGACAGATTTGCTCACATTATTTTTAGTTATTTTGAAATAACCCATCAATGACAGCAGCTTGGCTTTTATTCCTAGGCTTTGTAGTTGTGAATATAAGATTCAGGGAAGTGCGTTTCTAGTGACTATGAGACAGATACAGGGATGGGGGGGATTTATGAAAACTTAAAGTGACAAGGTCACAGAGAGAATTTGGCACCCACATAGTATAAATTTGGGGCATGATGTGGTAAAAGAAATTGAATTGATGACTAGATAATGCACTACAGACCTTTCAAATAGCAGGAGCAAAAGTCATTTTTTTCTTTTATTTCTTATTTATTTTAATTAATAATGTATGATGGTGATCTCAGCAGTTTAGCACAGCAAGTTCCAATTCTCTCATTTTCTATCTACAGTACAGAGATGCAACTCTGCTGTCAATATAGGTTGTGGCATTTGTTATATAATAAAAACCAAAACCATATTTCGTGTGGCTAACTTTTTGAACCACTCCACAACAAAAGGATACATTGTTGTCTGTGCTAAGAAATGATGTCACCTCATGACTTGTTTGAGATAAGGGACAAAGTTATATAGTGTGCAGAGATGGGGGTTTAGAAAGTCATTCTCTGAATATAACAAAATATAGAAAGCAAGGAAAAAACATTTCAGATTTTCTTAAGATAGCCTATATGTAAAACATCTCACTGAAGAAATATAAAATGTAACCAGTCTTTTGTAACTATTATAGGTACTGTTGTTATATTTTATATTTAATTTCTAGCAATTAGTTTTTGAAAACTAAAAGTTTAGTCAAGCCCAGCAAAATACTTCAAATATATAAATATCTTTGCTACTCTCAAACTAGATCTATGCTACACTTTCCATCTAAATTTCAGTGCACATGAATCAAAGAGAACTTTCACCAGCACCGGAGGTCAGAAACTTCAAAAATAGTGCTAGTAGAATAGGAAAGTAACAAAAAAGTGTTATCCAAGAATGTATTTAGTGTACATACAGACAGCTGAGTAATTTTCCTATAGTTAGTTGTAAAGTAGGTATTTCATTCTGACTGGTGTGTGAAAAATTTTAAGTGGTTTCCTATGAAAAATAATGTTAATCACAATTGTTAAAAGGGAACATAATTCTCAGTGTTTATGCAATTTACCAAAATATGAAAGCCCTGTGAGTATAAAAGCAATCTCACTTTGTATTTTTCATGCAGCGCATTTTAATATAATTTAATATAATAGACTGTTTTGTGACTTACAGAAAATAAATTACCAACTGATAATTGATTTCTAGGTTCATCTTCTGTTTAGAGCTCTGGATTTTAAGAGAATTGTGGAGAAATCGAATGGATGCATATAAGTATTTCTAAAGAATAAAACAATAGTATTATTTTTGAGCAGAGGGCTAAACAGACTCTTGATAGGAATATAATAATGACCTTAACATTTTCCAGAAGAATGCAAGTTTTAGGTAGTGCAATATTCTTTGGAAGAAGGTAACATCTGAATTAAATGAGAATGTTGTCACCCAGGAACTTGTTCTAGAAGAAAAACAAATATTTTGAAGTTTTGATAGATTTCTAAAACCCCAGCAGGTAAATCCCATTTAAAAAAAAACTCCTTAATCTTTTCAAACGTGGAAGGATAAAGAGCTATGATGGTATATGAAAGACAAAGAAACTCTCCCTGTGTTTTGTCAGACTAGGGAAGAGCTGAGTCAGTTGCTACAAGAAGACACTGCCATCATTTTTTCCATAGACAGAAAAAAGCCAGCCAATAAAAAGGAAGATTTCCTTTATAAGTTTCTAATTAAAATATGTTCATGATTTGGTTGAATTTGAAAGCACACTAGGATTTATCAATACAGCCCATGGGGAAGTGGGCAGGAAATATTTACCTTGTAAAATGGTGTGCCATTTCAGGTGGATAGGGGTGAAACTGCTTTGTGACACTATAATTTGGGAAGGATCAGAGAAGGCTTAGGGTCAACAGCAACCTAAAAATGTATTTCTTTCAAGGAAGAGGTTTTAAAGATTACTTCCTTTAGTAATTATATATAATAGTAGTCACTTATACATATAAACATGACTAATTCACACACACACACATACACACACACACACACCGGGGGTGCCATAAAAAGGTATACTTTTTTTTTTTTTTGAGTTGGAGTCTCACTCTGTCGCCCAGACTGGAGTGCAGTGGCCGCTCCTGGCCACCGCAGCCTCGACCTGCTGGGCTCCGGTGATCCTTCCGCCTCAGCCTTCCAAGTAGCCGGAATTACAAGCGCACGCTACCACGCCTGGCTAATTTTTGATTT
>CAUYQG010076503.1:0-12644 GCA_963574415.1 Tarsius wallacei | reverse complement strand
TGGAGTCTCACTCTGTCACCCAGACTGGAGTGCAGTGGCCGCTCCCGGCCACCGCAGCCTCGACCTGCTGGGCTCCGGCGATCCTTCTGCCTCAGCCTTCCAAGTAGCTGGAACTACAGACGTGCACTACCACGCCTGGCTAATTTTTGATTAATTGTAGAGATGAGGTCTCGCCAAGTTGCCCAGGCTGGTCTCTAACCCACGGGCTCAGGCAATCCACTCACCTCAGCCTCCCAAAGTGCGGAATTACAGGCTGAGCCACCAAGCCCGGCTTGAAATAATTTTAATTAAATATCTTCCTAAAAGTTACTGCATACATCTCTGCTTTCAGGAACAAAATATTCAGATCATAATCCATGTCCTTTTTTCAAGTGACTCAGTCACTATCATGAATATCAATGCTACTATAGTGATCCAGAGATGAATTCTGAAGCCAGACTGCTTGGGTTCAAATCTAAGCTCTGTATTTGCTAGTTGTGAGATTTTGGAACAGCCTACTTAACATCTCTGTACTTCAGTTTACTAACTGATAAAATAAGGGTAATACTAGTTCTATCTCCTGGTTTACTGTGTGGATGCAATAAATTTATGTGTATATGCATCTATAACAGTACTTGACACATAATAAGAGCTCAATATATTATCAGTATTATAGGATAGTTCAAAATTGTTTACTTATTCATTTGTTCACATAATATTTGTTGAGTAACTACTATGTGCTAGATGAAGTTTATGGCACTTGGTAATAACACAAAGATCTCTGCCTTCATGAAGCTTGAATTCTAATGGAGGTGACAGACAATAAAAATAACTGTGAATAAATTATGTAGTATGTATGACAGTCATAAGAACTATGGGCATATATATAACAAGCAACGCAGAATAAAGGGAACCAATGGTGTTGAGGTGGAGATAAGTTTTGGCATAGGCGAGGAGCAGTGTGTAGGCTACAGTATAAAACAGGGTATAAGGTTATGTAAGGCTCACTGAAAAAATGAAATTAAAAAAACTTTTGCATCATATACAATAAGTAACTCTACACTGTAGTACTTACAAAGTAAAGTCAATTTTTGGTTCTCTTACTTGTGTATTATTTTGTCCCAAACACATTTATGCTTACATATTTGTTTACACAGTCAAGCCAAAATGAATACTCTGTGTGATTCAGATTCTGCAAAAGAGAAACATTAACTTCTTTATGCAAAGCAAATCCACAGTTAACAAGGCAATTCCCCTGGACTTTGAGGACTTTGCCCTAGCCTTCCTCATGGCTCAGGGCTGCAGTACTGAAAGTAAGTGTCCCTTGTAAGCTAGTCTTCAATCCTCTGCTCCTCCTCCCAGTACACTATGAATGTTTGGTTATGTGGAACTTTCAGTGCCTAAGGAGAGAGGGCTCCAGAATAGAACGGGAGGAATGATGGGGAGAATGTCTTAGAAACTCAAAGAAGGAAAATGGTATTTGCTCTTTCATTTGAACTTCTAAGTTAACTTTATTTAATATTTGAGAGGATATTTTAAGCAACTTAGAGGCACAATTCTATACTCCAATTATAAACTAACCTAAATCATCCAGGAATAGAGGGAAGGGCACCTTTAATTGACCTTTACATTTTATGTCAATGTTTTATATGTACAAATATCTAAAAGATTCTACTTACTACTGGCCAAACAGGAATTAACACATTTGGCATTTTGCTGTCAATATGATCAGACAAATCATTGCAACTGCTTTAGAACTGAGATATTCAATTTATATATTAGGTTAAATAAAATAAGGTAAAATGACAGAGGCCAAAATGTCTGGTACGTGTTAATATGTCTATTTAAAGTAGGTATAAGACATTATGTTTCATAACTACTTGACTAATATTTGAATCAATATTCTGCTATTTAATAAATATATTATTTTGAACAAATTATCTAGCTTCTGTGAACCACAATTTCCTCCTCTGTAAAGTAGAAATAATAATTTCCATTTAAAAAGTTATTGAGAGCATTACAAAGAATACTTACAAAAATCCTAGTACAATACCTGGTATATAGTTAGTGTTCAATAAATGTATTAAATATTTATTATATTAAGCAAGAAAAACTTACTAAACTATATATATGTACATATATGTATTTGTTTAGCAAAACAGCTGTTAATTTTTTTTGTGATTTTGCTTGAAAGTCGTTTCTACCTTGGTTCTTTAAATTAGTTGCTTTGTTACTAATTAGATGATTAATGCTCCCATCTAACAAGCATGGTCATAAATGAGGGTTATTTAGTATATAACATGTAATTTTGTGCTGAAATGCAATACTGTATCATAAATTACTTCATGATGAGAGATTCAGGCATTTATGATACACACCTTTCTCCTTTAAAGCTACTTGATATACCTTTATATATCTTGGTTACATACAATTCAATGCTTTATGATTACATGCACTTATATATCATCACATATCTCTTCAACAAGTATATGTTTTTTTAAGGTCAATAATAAACTTATTTTATGTTTTCCATGGCAGAAACTATGAAGGATCTAACATATTACCCTAGTTGCAGGCTGAAAAGTTAGTGTGCCACAGTTGCAAAAATACTGGCAGGAGACACGAGGCTCCAGGTCAGAAACAAAGGATTGTATTACTCATGGAACAGTAGACAGCATGGGCTTCGTGTTTGTAACAGCTTCTCTTATTTCCTAGGTCCCACAGGGGGACATGGGAGTGGGCCTAGGTGAAGTCAGGACACACAGTGGGTTTGCATCAGTTTCTGAGTTTGGAAATCTCCAGTCTCTTAAAAACAAACCAAGCCAAATTTTACTTCACACAGAGACATATTTATTTTACTGACCATAAAACAAATCTCTCCTCTATTGCAAAGGAGCGAACACTACAAAAGGCAGTCAGTGACTCCACGAGGAAGATGTATAGAAATGTAGGAAGCCCCTGAAGAATTGCCTTCCAGCACTCTACAGCACTCATTAGTTTAGGTATTTGATAGGAGCACAGTTAATGTTGAAATGAATTAACTTGACCAGAGAATCATCTCAGAAGAGCACTGAATTGAGGTCATCACTGTAAACTCCATGACTATTTATGTGTATCTCTATGCTGGCCTTCCTTTTGAGTTTCTGAGAAAGATGCTGATTTCTTTCTTTTTTTTTTTCTTTTTTTGAGTTGGAGTCTTACTCCATCGCCCAGACTGGAGTGCAGTGGCACACTCATGGCCACCCCAGCATTGACTTGCTGGGATCCGAAGATCCTTCTGCCTCAACCTTCCAAGTAGCCAGAACTACAGGCACATGCTACCATGTCCGACTAATTTTTTATTTTGGTTTATTGTAGAGATGAGGTCTTGCCAAGTTGCCTGGGCTAGTCTTGAACGTGCAGGCTCAGGCAATCCACTCGCCTTGGCCTTCCCAAGTGCTAGGATTACAGAAGATGCTGATTTCTAAGAACTCAAATATTTCTACAAAGCTGACGTAAAAGGTATAAGAGCCCATGACAATTAAGCATAGATGTAAAGGGAAATGAAGGAGTTAGTTCAGTTAGTAGTGACAACTTATAAGAGTTCCTTATTGTGATATTAACAAGAGCCAGGGTTAATGGTGTGGTGGTAAATGGTTTTATTTCTCCCATTTTCCTGATGTAAATTATCCTACTATGATCAATTTTAAGCTATCAATGTGACATCTCTGAACATGGAGTTGGGGAAAGATGTGTGCAGTCTGCTCTCCAGAAAATGTGGAGTCATTTTCAGTGCATTTCTATCTGTGGTGTACAAAATGGAAGTAATAACACCAAAAGCTCATTCCCCCCAAGTCCCACCTTTTTCCCAGTGTTCCTTCTCAATATGCAATGCTAGTGGGACTTCTTGGGTTATACCATATCTGGCACATCTAAACCTTAGTTGCATTTTCTACAGAAAAATCAAAGGAAATGAGTTTGTATCACAACTGTCTATCTTCTGGGCAGGACTCAGACCAAGATGCAACCTTATTTTCTGTCCCTTCCAGCCCTATGATGATAAGAGGCAAAAGTCTGCTTCTCCCCAGGTTGTACGGTGAGAGCCAGTTTGATTACTTCTTGTTAGCTTGTTCATTCCCAAGATTCACTTATTTAATATAGAATCCTAATTGTCATTAGTAAAAATGTTTTAGTTTGCACAAGGAGGCAAAGTGACTTAGTTAGGAGGCACTAATATATTCTGTGGCTAGAACTTGCTGACTGGTACAAAGTTATTCCATTATCATAGTATTTGTGGTATACAAACATGCTTGACATGTGTTCTCTTTACTACATTTCCTTAGGTGAAATAAAAACTTCATCATGCCAAACTTCAAGAGGAGATCCATTTGATATGTTTTACACAAATACCAGGCAGGCATACACCCAAAGAAAAAATTCAGGTGGATATTTGTGTCATTTTTGTGTTATTGACCATAATCCGAAACATGCCTGTTTATAAGTAACTATACTTACACACTATTAGTCAGATAATTCTTGCCTAAATCCAGAGAATCATATACAGTCACTGAAAGCCAGCTCCAGTATGAGCACATGTTGAAAGAAGGCTGCTAAATTATGTACATGATAAGGAGCTCCTTATAAGAGCTGAGTGGAATAAAAAAGCACTTCTCTCTTTCTGCTTTCCCAGCCAGTATAGCCAAATCCCCCAATCTACATAGTTTGGTTTACTCCTTTTCCCTTCTACCCTAACTAAATTTATGTTTGTTTGTTTTAAAAATTGGTTTAAAAAAGTGTTTCCAGAATACGATACTCGTCTGTTAGCAGGCTTGATTCCACGGTAAGCTAAATATTAATGGATATGACTTTGTTTAAATAGCTTTAATTACTTTTTGGTTGGGTGTGTGGTTTTTAAAACCCCATTTCAGTTCCAGCAATTGTACCTGAAAATGCAAGGCATATCCATTAGGAACAAACAGTACTTAATCTCTATTCACCCTCTGATTGCCTTGAGGAGGCAGAATGCCCCTATGCTAAGAACGGTATGAACAACATTTTGGATTATAGAAATAATTAATTTATTTGTTTTTCAATTTTCAGAGAATCATACCTGTTAGCATAATAATCTTTGTTCCAAACCCTATGACAGAGAAAAAAAAAAACTGGGAGTCTTCAGTTCTAATGACTAAAGATTTCTGTGCATGTGCGCTTTGCGCGTGCATGCATGTGTTTGCTTTAGTAAAGAGTGTTTGTGTGTGTGCGCGCGCGTGCGCGCGCGTGTGTGTGTGTGTGTGTGTGTGTGTGTGTTGGAGCCTCACTCTGTTGCCCAGGCTGGAGTGCAGTGGCATGCTCAAGGCCACCACAGCCTTGACCTGTTGCGCTCAGGTGATCCTTCCCTCTCAGCCTTCCAAGTAGCTGGAACCACAGGCACGTACCACCACATCCAGCTCATTTTTTGATTTACTGTAGAGATGAGGTCTCACCAAGTTGCTCAGGCTGGTCTTGAACCCCTGGGCTCAGGCAATCCTCTCGCCTCGGCCTCCCAAAGTGCTGGGATTACAGGCTTGAGCCACCGCACCAGGCCTGTAAAGAGTATTTTTTAAAAAATCATTCTACGATGTTTACATGTATCAAAACATTATGTTGTACCCATATATTCAATTATTATTTATCAATTAAAATAAAATACAATTTTAAAAATTAAATAAATTATTTTATTCATTAATTTCAATATTTATTTACTGAGTATCTATCATGTGTAAATTCTTATACTAAATACTATACTAAAGATACGAAGTAAATTTTATATAGTTTCTGTTTTTGAGGAGTTCATAATTTGAGGAAAGTCAGACGTGAGCAAACAACTTTGGCACAATGCTTAATGTGTGTTATAAAATAAATAAATTGAGTACAATGGTCAAATGGGGTCTTAGCTATTAAAGTGATGTAAGAACATGCAGCTGAGTCTTGTAAGCTTTTGATCATTTGCACAACCCTGGGCAGTGACTCCTCTGGTGCCTTCATGTGTTGTAGATGAATTATTTTGCAGCAAGTGGGTAGTCTGGGGGAAGCCACTTCCCAGCTTGCCAGCATAACAGGTAGTCATGCTTGAAACTTCCAGAGGTGAGAGAATGTTCATTAGTCCAATGGTACCAGAAGTCTATCAGCCATAAGTGTTGAGATCACATATTCAGGGAGGCAAAGGCAGAGATAGAGCTACTGAGGGAAAGAAATAACTGGCTGGGACTTTTTAAAAACTATTACTTATATTACAATAGTATGTTTTATTCTTGCATGTTTGGCTTAATTGGAATTCCTCCAATACCCATCCCCTGATTGGCAGTTCATTAAAAAATTCCTAGTGTAGGCCAGGTGTGGTGGCTCATGTCTGTAATCCCGGCACTTTGGGAAGTTGAGGTGGTTGGGTACCCTGAGTCCAGAAGTTCAAGACAAGCCTGGGCAGCACAGTTAGACTCCATTTCTAATAAAAACATTTTTTAAAATTAATAATAGAACTTATTAGAACAAATATCTGTTTGTATATTTATTTTTTTAAAATCGTATTTTAATTCTACACTGAGAATTCTGTTATTCCCTTAAAATAATGAGACAGCCATAGTATAAGATATACCAGGGCTCAACTCAGTTTTTCTGCCTGTGAAATGGGGCACTTACTGTGAAATACAGAGCAGTTTTCTTCACTCTTCCTCATTCTTTATCCTTTCAGATGAGCAGGACCTGAAAGAATTTTCTTGGTCCTATCTATCAAAGCTAAACTACTGAGTAAGATGTAGATACATCTAAGCTAAAGTCTGGGTTACATTTTGTATTGCTGTCAACATGGAACTGGGAAACTGCAAAAAGAGGACACAAGAGACATTGTCTAATAATAAGAGGGATGTGGGCTGTGAAAGTCTGGAAACCACCTAAATAGCTTTAGTTTGTGCTGTCAGGTACTGCTAATTTTTGTTAGTAATAGAAAAGAGATTGTTAAAATTTTTAGAGGTTTAAATACGCAGCATACTTCTAAATAACAGTATAATTAAAAGGTCTCTAAGGTTTCAGCTTTGAGAAATGTACTTCTTTGCAATTGGGTATTTGATTCTATTTAATGACTTTAAAGTAAAGCCTATTAAAAAGCTGGTCTTTCATTAATTATGAATGATTTTACTTTATAAACTATGTGTAAATCGTTGGAGAGAATTTCCAGAAAGAGATTTCTAAGAAAATTAGCTTCGAACCAAGGAACAGTTAAACACACAATATCATATACTACGGCTTTGAACCATAGAAACATGGTTCAGATGTTTTAAAAACTAACACCATAAATTAAGACACTACATAGCAAGAATTTTCATTAGAGGGATTTTTTTTTTTCAAATAATAGTGGGTGCTAATACTATGAGAAAGTTTGGGGACAGTATTTTTTATTTTCTGTTCAGCAGCATGTGACAATGTCTAAGGTTAATTTAGGTGTACATAACAAATATGGAAAGGGTAAGCAATGTTGTTGGTATAGGAAATTGCAAGGTTATATATATTTTCTACTCAATAAACAATGTTTAAGGAAATGAGCTCTTTCCTTTATATATATATATATATATATATATATATATATATATATAGTAGATGAGTTGTTGAAGTTAATCCCTGACACTGACATTGTTCCCAAGCCTGACTTGAGAAAACTTCCAAGAGGTTATTACAAACTGCATTAAAGCAATCTGTTTCAGGTCCTTTCCCACTGTCTTCTTCATAAATTCTACTTTCTTAAATAAATAAATAAAAGCTGTATTAGGCTTTTGTTAATACTTTTTCAACTCATTGTAACAGAAACCTAGAACCATTTGATTATTTGTTTTTCTATGAAAAATATTTTTAATTGCTGGAAATACAGTTTGCAATCCCTTCTCTCACCAAGGTAGTATATCTTTCATGTCCTCTTTCCCTCTTTAAAAACTTTAAAACTACACAAGCTTTTAAAAAACGATGTAAAGATGAATAATGAGGCAGCACTTCTGAAACTATGTTCCAAAAGAACAAGTGTTTGGGGGGAAAAAAAAAAGACTGTCTATAGTGTTAAGAAGCATTATGGCATTTTAAGAGGTCAAATGTCCAAGAAAGGAGAAAATATTTTAGTAGAATACAAAGCCTCTCCTTCACAGTGAGGCCATTTAGTCTTTAAAATATTATGGCAGTTTGAATTGAGAATTTTACCAGAGTTCATGAAGTGGAATGGAAGGTTGAGGAAGAAATTGGTGAAACCACCTCAGTCAAGACCCTCATTAAGGAATCCATTAAGGGATCTGGGATTATTTCAACACTCTTTTAGACCATCTCTCTCTCTCCTTTATTTGTCCTCCAATTCATTATGAACAGCCTTGTCAGACTAGTCTTCTTATAGTGCCGCTTTCATCATGTTAGTCTCATGGCTAAATACCTATAGGAAGATGGATGTTTTGTTCAAGATGAAGTGAAACTGAGATAAACTAGAGATGGAGAAGTTGGTTATTAGAAAGTCAACAAAAGGAATTTTGGATATAACACGATAAAACAACAAATATACGTGGTGATCCAAAAATAAAGGTGTAAATAAGAGAGGAAGTAAGGAAGACAGAGAGAGAGAGAGAGAGAGAGAGAGAGAGAGAGACTGTGAAGAAAAATGGATAAGGCTTGACACCTTCGATATCAGAGGCAAAGGTGAGGGAAAGGACAGGACTACAGTGATAGCCGAGATCCCCGAGTATTTCTAGCTTGCTGTCAATAGTCTGGGTATCGTAGACAAGCATTTATATTATTTGCAGCTCAGTTGCTACTTCCTTAAAATACAAGAATGTCGGAATATATTATTTCTTAGGTTGCTTCAATTTTACAATTTAGATTAGTTGCTACTTAGTGTTTTAAGCCTCTGTGCAAATGGCGGTAATATATAAAACAGAGAAGTTAAAAGAAAACATTAAAAAAATCACAAGGAAAATAGTTGGTTCTAAAATGGGTGTATTGGCTTGGAAGTGCTGGCATGTTTGTGAAAATATTCAAGAACATTTAAAAATTGATACCCACTATGTTCCAGGCACTCAGCAGAACAGATGTATTCCTTGCCTGCTTCAGTGGAGTCACTTCATATACAAATGTACTAAAGAAAGAGAGAGAAAATAAGACAGAGAGAGAAAGAAAAACATTTTTAAATGATGTGCAATTCAGCATGCCAGTTCAGAATGAGCAAAATGAAAGACATGAATATTCTACACCCTATTTAAGTTTCATTTTCCTCTTGCCTTTGAGGCATGAACATTATAATTCCACTGAGCAGTTTTATATATATATATTTTTATACGACCACGGCCTCTGAACTCAAGTCAATTACATCATCTTATGTTCAGTCAAAAAATGAGTGATTAATTTCAGGCAAGAGGAACTATAGCCGAACTAGTCTTATTGAGAGATGGCATGTTTTTCTCTAATGTAGTTTCCTACAAAGAGATGATCAAGATTACTTTAGAGTATCATCGGTGACTTATAATAAAGAAAATATTCTGCGTTATGACCACATTTAAGGGAATCTAGGAGCTAATAGAGAGAAGATGAAGGAATCTGGAATAATTAGTACTAAGGAGGAGCTTTATTTTTTGAAGTTTATTTCCATTTTGAGACAGGGCTTAGAAAAACATTTGAGAGGATAAAGGCAGTGTTTTTTCAGAGATTAGAGTTAACAGAAAAATAAACTTGGTTGGGTCATCCGTAATACACTTGTCTAACGTGAAATAAAATAACTGGGACTAGGATTGTAGATAAGGGTGAGGCAAGGAATCAGCTCAACCAAGATGTAGCATTATCAGGGCTAAGATACTAACCAAGGATTAGCAGATTAAAGAAAATCTGGGTCAAACCCGAGTCAAAAGAGAAAATTAATAGAGCTAAAATACATTATGGGATACAATCACAACTTTGATATTCTGCCCTTCTCTTCTTTTAAATTTCTATGCAGATAGCCACCTACAGGTTCATGTCTGCCAAAGGGTCTGTTCATAATCTGTTCCTCAGTTTGGAGAAATGTAATTACTGCAGGGTAGCAGTGGGCCGACATACATTCAATCAGCTTCAATTCTGCTCCTGTCTACACAAGTCTCTGATAAAATAGTTGCTACAAATAATACATAATCTACTTACATATATTGTCTCAATCAATGTTCCCAACAATGCTGTAAGGCAAATAATTTTTCCCATTCTCCATAGAAGATAACTGAAATTCATAGAGGTTAAAAAATATTTACTGGCCTAGTAAATACTAGGCTTTAGCCTTCTTCCCTATGACTAAGTTCTTGCCCACTAACCTTTAGTGTGAGATCTCTGACTTTGCCCCTGGACCTTCAGCTTCTACCTTGATATTTCAGGGTATTATTTCAGAGATAAAAATCTAAATTTTAAATCAATCCATGGTTTATTTAATATTACATTCTACTAGTGTCAAGTCCTATTAACGTGACTCTCTACTTTTCATTCTTCCTTGTTACATGCTAGGGAAGTAGATATGAGTAGAATTGATTTTTTAATTTTATGAAATATGTATTTATAATGGGGACATTCCTATAAACAAACAGAATGCAGTTTTACAAGGGCTGTGACAGAAGACTTAGAACAATTGTTCTCAGACATTTTTCTGTCCCAGTTCAACCAAAAATAGGACATCCTCCTGTCAGTAACAAATGTTTACCTTTCGACCCACGCAGGTGCTGAGAAGCCCATGTAAGAGGCAAAAGCCATGATTTTCTCCTTCTCCTCCCCTCACTCCCTATCCTTTCCCACTGATAATTCCTAATGTTAAGGTTACAGAGGACAGTAGGTTGAGATGGAGAAGAGACACGGATCAGTGATTGTGATGTTCAAGATTTATGTGAGTGGTAAGCAGATGTTAACCTGTGCTATTCAGTGAAGAGGCCAGTACCAGTAGAGGGAATAGTGGAGTAAAAGCAGAGAAGTGTGGACTAGTCCTGATTGTCTCCTTTTATGCTTTTGATAAGATTGAGAGCCTACCAGCATCAAAATCTGCAGCATAGATGGGGCACTATTTTACATAATTAATAAACTATCAATGCTATTGGTGGCTTAGAGCAAGGATCCTTAACCTCGGGCTGTGGACTGTACCAGTCTGTGGCCTGTTAGGAACGAAGCCTCACAGCAGGAGGTGAGCAGCCATTGAGCAGAGCTCCATTTTCTGTCAGATCAGTGGTGGCATTAGATTCTCATAGGGGCTTGAACCCTATTTTGAACTGTGCAAGTGAAGGATCTAGGTTGCTTTCTCCTTATGAGAATCAAATGCCTGATGATCCACTCCCTCTCACCCCTCCTCTGGAAAAATTGTCTTCCACAAAACCAGCTTCTCATGCCAAAAAGGTTGGAGATCACTGGTTTAGAGTATAATATTTTTTAAAAGCCCCACCCATTGACACTTCTGATTAAGAATAATTCAAAGTTTGGACTCTGAATGAGAAGTTGAAGGGATAACATAACAACAATTTATTTTATTTATGCTTTTCTTTCACATATAGGCAAAAATTATTGATAAATGGCAAAAATCTGTCGTACATTGTCAGTTTGTGAGGGCTCTAAATGTAAATTCTAATCGCTAAGAAAGCATGATATAGGTTAATTGAATTTTTCATAATGGCATGTAGAATAATTCTGTATCATGTGATTAATGGTGTCATAGCTTTCATGAACTATGAAATTAAAAAATCATTAGCAATTGGTGATTAATTGTATGCAGTGAGTGAGTCATCAATTACCCAGACACAAATATTTACTCAATGTTGACAATAATAGAAAAACTGGGAGAAGGGAATAAAACAACCAGAATACCTAATACTCAGCATGTGAAAATTAAATGAAGTATATAATGATCATCAGGAACATTGCATTAAATCAGGAACATTGTATTAAATGTATGTAAATTACATAATGTTAAACAAAAAAAGAAAATATATTCCCCTTATGTGTTTACCATTAAATAGGTAAACAAATACAAAGAGTTGTTTTTAAAAGTCTGAAAGATAATATAGTTGTATTAAAGAAGAGAGATTTAGAATGATTTATTATTAATCTTTTCTATTCCCTTAATATTTCATAATGCTAAAAAAGATTAATTTTGTAAGCCTGTCTAATAATTGTCTTGGCAACACAGAAATAAACAGAAATACTGTGCATTTTATTTAAGGCCTACAGTCTTCAATTAATAGCTCCTTTGGATATAAACAAAATCTACCAATTTTCTAATTTCTAATGGAAATTAGCTAGTCTATGAATATTAGCCTAAGAGCCATCAACTGTCCACTTGTATAAGTACATACCTTTGTTTTATAGTCAGAAAGATTTTTTTGGAAAATCTTCTTGATAATTTTCCTTTTAAAATCATCTTAGCCGGGCTCGGTGGCTCAGCCTGTAATCCCGCACCTTGGGAGGCTGAGGTGAGTGGATTGCCTGAGTCCGCGGGTTCGAGACCCACCTGGGCAGGCGAAACCTCATCTCTACAATAAATCAAAAAAACTAGCCGGGTGTGGTAGCGCGCGCCTGTAGTTCCAGCTACTCGGAAGGCTGAGGCGGAAGGATCGCCGGAGCCCAGCAGGTCGAGGCTGCGGTGGCCGGGAGCGGCCACTGCACTCCAGTCTGGGCGACGGAGTGAGACTCCA